>VUQR01016864.1:0-31036 GCA_015108515.1 Hemichromis elongatus
GAACTAAGTATGTCATCTTTTCAAAGCCTCTCCCAGTCAGTGCTGTTCTCCATGCCTGTCTTACTGTACATGAGGTTGAGAGCACAAACACTTTACAGGTGATCATTTAGGACTTGAGCAATTATACAAACAGCAATGCAGTCTAAAATCTTACAGTTAGTTTGATTTGGAATTAACTTAAAAAAACAAACATCTGTCTCCTATTTTTTTTGTGTAAACGTGCTGGAAAAACCTGAAAATTGACCTTGAAAGTGCTTAAAAAGTGCTTGAATTTGACCCTGAAAAAGGTGTATGAACCCTGGCTTTTACTCTCTTATTACATGAGATTTAAAACTCTAAAAAGCAAACCACTCATTAAAACAGTGTTCACCTCATAAATGCCAGGCCAGTGAAATTCACAATATTCACATATGTAATCAAAACATCCCCCTGCTAAGGTCACACCGTCAACAAAATGCGAAGGCATCTGGATCCCGAAGTCAGTTCAATGGCAGCAAAGGTTTACACGGACTGGAGGACGTTCATCGAGGAGAATTCCAATAAGCCATCAATTGAAGTGCGCTCGGACAAACAGTCTGAAGGACTCAGAAGCAACGCTAGAAGGCTCATGTCTGAAGCACTAGAGGTCAAGGTAAGATGGAGAACCTCAGGGCAATACAGGAAGCCTTTCTTGAAACATGGCTTAAGACATTTTTTTGTTTTTGTAAATTTGTTGTAATTTCTTCCACTTTCCTTCCTTATCATGTTACATGTTGAATTTAAGCCTGAAAAGCAGCATATATGATTTATTGATCACTTGTTACGAGTGTATTTTAACTTATGCACATATATTAATTGAAAACATTCCATTCACAGCACTGACATGTTCTTTTAAAGAAGTATCTGAATGCTTGTTCATCTTACAGCTACTTCTTCTCTGTCTGACTCATACCTGAAATATTTCTGGACATTGTTTATTTATGTGATTTCTTCACCTACAGGAAGATTCTGGTCTTATAGACAACATTGAGAGGGAAGTGTTTCACCAGAGCTCCCGACTGGTCAGCACTTCATACAGGCGGACAGTTAGAGCACTTGTGTTTGCCTTCAAACACAACCCTGAGGTCAGGACTCAGGTGAAGAATAGCACAATGGCAGTCGACATGCTGGTCTCTAAATACAAAAAATAACTCAATAATAAACTATGCAGACCCAGCTTTATATGGAAAATTGTTTAAATTCAATTGGAGAAGGATTTTTATGCACACATTTTTTTTTATTTTATTTTTTATTGTTTTCTTGATTTTCTGTAAAGGAGTTAAAAAAATCTTGTTGTGGCACATTAGTAGCCTTGCACTGTTTGCAACTGTTCATAAATCATTGTAAAGAATAGTGGAGGTGATGATATTTATGCAATTCTTTTTGTAATGTAATAATGTAGGCATTTTTGTCAGCTGTTTTTTGTCTTGTAAATGAACATTTTTATATGAAACATGATTTAAAGCATGACAACTTAAGTGCTGGAGTCCTGTCTTTGATAAAGAAGAGCAAACATAATAATATATATATACTACAGAAGCACCAGCCAAACAATAGCTATAACCATGAGAATAACAGCCAGAACACAAATGCTGATGAAGACAATATCACTAAAGTCATGAGGCTCAGCTTCTGGATCCCCTTCACTGCCACTGCTGCCATTGTCAGTTTGCTGGGCCTGCTCCTCCAGACGACGCTCCTCTGCAGAAATGATGGACACTGATGCTATTTTCCGCAGGGAATCGCACTGCAATTTATATTCTTGTACATTTTCCTGCTTCCCATCAGAGAAATCAATGTAGAGTTTGTTTACAAGCATGGTGATGTTCCGATGTTTCTGTAAGGGATCATTAGATACGGTATTAATAGAAGCAAGTTGCAAGTGTCTACAACGAATGTTTAGCTGTTTAAATAGGGCAAATTGTTGCCTATTATAGTGTGCAAGTAAATGAGAATGTTGTTAGTCACCTGGCTGGCAGTCCCACAGTCGACAAACTGAGCCACTATCTTGTATGAAGTGGTCGTTAACTGTGCTGCACAGGTTGGGTTTCCCAGATAGATGCTCTCGCGGTCCAGCTGAGGTAGGGACTGCTGGGGTATCACAATGGTGAATTCTGATCTTGTGCAGCTAACATTTACAGGCACCACTTGGATTGAGGAAAAAAAAAAATCACACTTTTTAAGAGCAGCGTAAGAATGATATGGAAAAAAAGTTAACAAAAAGATATTTTAGGAGTTGATCATATGCCTGTACACGAAGAATTTACCTCCCTGATAAGAAGCAGTGAATCCTCTGTGTGCTTCATCTCTGTCTGTGCTGAGCACGACCAGCAATTTGTTGCCCTTTGAGACGAGAGAAGGCGGTTGTTCCCTGCCACACCAGCGCCCCATCAGAGGGTCCGTTTGGCTATTCCCATCATAAACTGCGACAGAGTCATAGTCGCACTCATCTGACAAACTGTTGCGATCCTCCAAGTCCATTAAGGGGAAGAAGAGTTTGATGCGGTAGCCTGCTGCTAGGGTGATGCTCCAGTGGCAGTTGATGTTGTTTGGGTAGATGTTGGGGAAATTTGGACTGCTAAAGTTGCCACTCACATGTGACAGCACCTGCTGGCACTCACCTATACAGTACAGCCATTCAGATAGTCATTTGGATTGCAGATATTGGCGCACTGCATTTATTTCCTCCTGTGGCTTGTTTCAGTCGAGCTGTTATATTTTTAGCCAATAATGAAATCCGTTGTTCTCTATTGTTAAAATCCAGCATTTTCACAAAATGTTCCCTGTTGATTTTTAGCTCTTTGAAATAGATTCTTTGTGGGTTTCCAGATAGAGTTTCTGTTCTGTGAGTGAACAGAAGTTTTTAAACATAATTTGCTTTAGGTCGAATGTCAAATTGTTGATAAACTGAACAAATTTACCTTTAGGTTTCTGCATTTACATCAAAAACATGAACACTCCAGGAGAAAAACTACAAAAGCACTTTGTATTATTGGTTTGAGGAAGCCAAAAGCAAGTTCACCTACCTGAATAATAGTAAGCCTTGAACCCACGTCCCCCAATATTGAAGTCAGACTTGAAAACAACTAGAAGTTGGTTGGAAGTAGTGATGATGTTGGGGGGTTTATCTGCCCCACAATATTTACCCAGATGCCGGTGGGTGACTGTTGGGCCATCAAACAGGGCTACAAAGTCAAAGTTGCATCCCTCATTATTTTCCAGCTGGAAGTCCAAAAAGACCAAGGTGACCACATTTGTGTTAGACACATGGATGGCCCAAGAGCAGTCGGCATTGTTGCTATATTCCTGGGGGTAGCCTGGGCTAGAGATTACTCCAGAGAGCCCAGTCAAGACTCCACCACACATATCTAGAGAGGAAAAAATGCAAATTTAGATTTGCATTGGAAACCACACACACACACACACATCTATTCATTGTGCTGCATTTTCATAGGTAACTGAGAGTTTGCAACTTTTAGAAAATAAAACAGTAACTAAACTGTTAAAATAATAATATGCTCACTGTGATAATTATGGTTTGGCGAAATTTGCCTCACCTACACAGCCACTAGCATGCATATTAGCTCTAATCGAATATAATATACAATTTGTAAGTGAAGTCAAAGCCAAGAAATTTCACCTAAAAGGTACGACTTACACTATCTACACATGG
The DNA here is from genome assembly GCA_015108515.1 of Hemichromis elongatus. Classification (NCBI taxonomy): domain Eukaryota; kingdom Metazoa; phylum Chordata; class Actinopteri; order Cichliformes; family Cichlidae; genus Hemichromis; species Hemichromis elongatus. Next base: position 3,692 of record VUQR01016864.1, read on the forward strand.
CCGGACAAAATCAACGGAAGTTTGGCCCAGATATCCCTGTCACATTGCATCAAGGATAACAAGCTACCTTTTCTGTAGCCAACAGTGAAGCCCCTGTAGGCCACATGGCGGTCTGAATGGAAGATGATGGACATGACATTCCAAGAAGAGGTGAACTGAGGTGGCGAGATATCACCACAAAATGTCCCAAGGAGGTTCCCTTCATCCTCTGATATGCCATTGTATATTTTAATGTAATCATAAGCACAGCTTGCATGGTACTCCAGCTCAAAGTAGTGGAAAGTGAGGAGGATAGAGGAGCCCTCTGATACCACAATTAGCCAGGAACAGTGTGTGTTGTAGGGGTATAAGCCTGGGAAGTTTGGGCTGGAGAAATTGCCAGATGGAGCAGAGAGGATTCCTCCACATTTGACTCCTTATAATTACAAGAAAAAAATAAACAGAACAAAACAGAAAAAAACCAAACATTTCAGTTAAGTTCAGTTCAGTTCAGAGAAAGAAGTCACGGTTCACCGTGAAAGTGTATTACAAGCTGCTGACATTGAACAATTGGATCCCACCATTCTCTCTATATACAGTACCTGCAAGATAAAGCACTCCCATGAAATTTAAGCATTGCTCCATCAAGATAAAGAATGGCAACTCACCTTTTTTAGAATCAGCCTTGTCAAAGAGCAGTAGTAAATGAATCAGTATAGTCACCCTGAGAGTCATGTTGTTATTGTTGATTTGGCTTTTGTCACACCTCGGCTGCAATAACGGCGGAAACACACAACGGTAATGTCAGAGCGCACAGCCTTGAGACATCAGCAGCAGCGGTGCCTGTAGAGGTAAGAGGACTTTGAAAAATTCATCCGTTGTCTGAATGAGCAACCTGATAGCTGCCTAGGCCATGCTTTGCCTTTCTGCTAAATTTTAATGACTGATATCCAATGAGCATGAGTGGCTTGTCAGGACACTGTTTGGAGAGATGTTATACATTTTTAATGACACACACACACACACACACGCGCACACACCTACACACACACGGGTACACATACACTAAACACCAGCTGCAAATGGAGGTAATAAAGAGATAGGAAGAAGGAGAGAAGGATGACCGTATTTGTCACTAATATAAATGGCTTCATTACAGTGACGTGAAAGAAAAGATCCCACAGTCACAAAGTAATAAGGACACTGTGCCGGCTTTGTGTTTGTTAAAGCAGCTTAAGCCTGCATTTGCATTTTAATGCACTTGAGTATATACAATAAGGTGAAGCGCAGTAATACTTATTGTTTCTGTTACTACTTTAGTTCACACTTGCAGCTTCTGTTTGAATAGTCTCATTGTACCAGAGGAGCTAATCACAATTATATAACATCTTTTATTCTCAACAAACGCTTCATAATTGCTTTGTGGCAGTCATATAAGTTAAAGGCCTCCTTTTTATGTATTAATGTGCTTGTTTTAAATTCAAACAGAGACTGTGCCACTGCATCGTATCTGATGAGTAAGGTAATTTTCCTCAAAAAATGCAAACCTTTTTAATGCAAATTCTGTTTATACTCTAATTTCTGTTTATGGGAAGAGTGATGCGGCGACTCTCAGACAGAGATTTTGTGGTATTTGCCAAGTGCCAATCATATTCCATGAGTCATTCCTTCTGTTTTCGCAGCCTTATAGCCGAACGGTGGAGACACATGTAGACAGTAATCCTGAGTCAATGTGATTGCACAGCAAACAGGGAGATAAAGTACTCTTAGTAAAAGCCTATTCTGCAAATAAATGTTTACTCTTCCAGCAGTGCCGTAAAGGCGAGGCTTTTAGATTGAGCATGTCTAATGGCATCAGTGTGCAACACTAATTCCTAAAGAAGCCTGCTAGATGGTGCTGTTACACTGTGAAAATATAGTGAAAATCACTACTGGGTTTTAAAAAGTCATGTCAAGCTCTAAGCTGAAATAAATAAGAATGTGATTAAAATCAGTCAAGTGTTTTTGCACAGGGGTTCCTGGAACTAAAATGAACTGCCTTGCCTTTGAATTTTAATTCTGTCCTCTCTGAAAGCTTGTCATTGTTCAAGGATGTGGGTGCCGGGCAGTAGTGAAATGTGTTTCACAAAGATACCGAGTCTTTAGAGCAATTAAATCACCTATTAGCAAGTAAATACTAAAAAAAACCAAAAAGGTTGAAATTGAACTCCAGCAGAATAAAAATGAACTTCAGTCGCACAATAGCAGACATTTGAGTAAAGAGCTTAATTCAATGATTTAGTTCCAGAAATGCATGAAAGGAGTGTTAAAATTATATTCAGGAGCATTGAAAAAAAAAGCAATTTTAGTAAATATCAGAAGTGGGTGGTTATTTAGACATTTGGCAGTTGTGAAGAGTGGATGCTGTCGTTGATGGGCACACTCCACAGTCTGTCTAGCATCTTTTAATTGAAACTACACAATCGCAAATGGTATATTTGTGTGTGTTTAAGAAAATCTGTTTGCAAAATATTTTTTTCCAAATGAAGAATGTCAAATTCAGCTATGAGACTGCTGTTTGTGATTAATGGTTTACATAATCGAATTTATATATAAGCAGGTGAAAAATTAAAGGGAAAAAACCAACAAGCAAACACTGTGGGGATCAGGTGTTTCTGTTATGCTGTAATAGGGCATTTGCTTATTGGAGTCCAGCCTTTCCCTTAAAGGGAAGGCTAACTCCTTCTTAAAGTCATCTCCTACACGATAGCAATGCCATTATATTTGATGGGTATTAAAATGATGCAACACATATACTATGGCTTTTAAAGTCATCACCTCTGTACTAGACTGCACTCTATACCAACATCATCGACACACCAAATGAAATACTATCTTGTGCAAAAACGTAATTCCTGCACATGACAGTGCACGAAACAGTCAGTCACAATATTTTCATGATATTTACAACTGTATCCAGTGACTTCTTTGCATAATGTGTCTTTTAATGTCACTTAATGCATGGTGTAATTGCAGAGCTAAGATCTAATGATAACTTTTGGTGGAACAGTGAGATCAAGGCGCATTGACTTTATTTATATCATAGAGCTTTACTTGCTGACTTAATGAGTATTTTATATAAAGCACTGGTGCTCAAGCAAAATTAAACAGGGACTTGGAAAACGCCACTACAGCCTTCTACCCTAGTCCCATCTAGTGTTACCTTACAGCAAGAAATGTTTTTGGTTTTTTCTCCATTGCAATGATTTTGTTAACATTTCCACCTTCTCTATACCAGAGGACAATACTGATATGTCATTGCACTGCCAATTGGGAGAACTTTCAGACTGGATTATGGCCAATAATGAGCTAACCCTCCCTCTATAGTTATGAGGGCAATGAAATCCGTTATTCGGGTTATGAAACAGAAAAGAGAAAGGATTAACATTCTCCTGGCAATTGCGGCTTTGCTATTATTACTTAACTGCACCAGATGAGATGAGATGTGTCTTGTTACTGATAGTTTTAGAAATAAAATTAAAGAGTGGAAAAACGCATCACAAAGAATTTACACAGAAAATATGATATATATGATGGAAACTGGCTTAAATAGAAGATTTAGCCATTCTACTAGAAAAAACATTCATGGCAGTAAGGTTAAAATATTAAATGAACTAACACTAAACCACTGATAAGATGTTTTTAAACAAATGGAAGTAAATGTTATTGTTAATAGTTACATATTTCATATTTACCTTAACCTCCACTCCAAATGACAGCACTGAAATTATATACTATCTGTCACAGTAAATGAAATGTTAAGCCAGCTGAAAACAAGAATATAACAATAATGGAAAAAATGTTTAGAGAGGAATGTCTTAATACTGTTCTTTTCCTCTCTCACCCCAACCGGTCGCAGCAGAGGGCTGCCCCTCCCTGATCCTGGTTCTGCCGGAGGTTTCTTCCTGTTAAAAGGGAGTTTTTCCTTCCCACTGTTACCAAAGTACTTGCTCATAGGGGGTCATATGATTGTTGGATTTTCTCTGTATGTACTATTGTACAATATAAAGCACCTTGAGGCAACTGTTGTTGTGATCTGGCGCTATATATAAATAAAAGTGAATTGAATGTTGACAAAAGTGCTGACAGAAATTTGAGCACGACTTAAACCACAAAACACATCTCCTTTTTCACCATGGTCCACTGCACAAAAAAAAAAAAAAAGAATGCAGTGATTTGTGGTTTGAAGCCTCTACTTGTGAGTAGCATGGGTGTAGTTAGTGAAACCTAGTATCCTGGCTAAGTACCCAACTTGGTTAACCAGCTGTATCCATAGCCAAGGGTGCAACTTACAATGAGTAAATAACGTTTAAGTTAAATCCTAGAATTTCATTAATTAAAACATAAACAAAATATCTCCTATAAAGGTCGCCAGATAGTTGCATTAATCCCGTTTAGTGACTCATATTAGCTGAGGTGATACCTAGCATCCTAGCACTGGCATACAAAGTAAAATAAAGGAGGCAGGACTGTACTGAGAGCCTAGAGTGTCAGGTGTGACTGGGTGGTAATGGCAAATGGTTTACATGGCTTGAGGCTCAGACAGAAGAGCCCATTACCAGAATATTGCTTAAGGGCTAGTGAGGTGAGTATGAGCTCTGTTTGAGTTGATGGCATGTTAGGAAATAATGTTACTGTGTGAATATAAACATCTGAAGTGCCTCGAGTTGCATCTTGAGCCAAAGTCTGGGTAACACTCGTAATTTTAACTGCTGCTCTCCCACATATGTACTTGTTTCCAATGTCATGGTGTATGCACTTTGCAAGTTCTTGTTAACTTGTAATTTTTTTACTCATTTTGGGTTATTTTTGTTTGTTGTGTAAATTATAAGGTCATAAGGTGAAGAATGAATTGGTTACTGTGTTCCCCCTTAAGTTGGTTGTGTGGGTCTCATTGGCTTATCCTGTCATTGTCCACTTGGGTCTCAATTAGAGATTAAGATTGTGTTATTGTAAAGATGATTGTTCTCATCCATGCAGCCTCTTCGCATAATTATTTCCCTGTGGTATCTGCCTCAAGAGAAGAAAAAGATTGTCTTTAGCATCCACATAACGGATGTGTTGAAGACAACAGATGTTCATTTGAAGTCATGTCAGATGTCACAACACAGAACGATTTATAGTGCTATGTAAATCAATCATTTCATTTTCTTTTTTGTTGGAATATAAAGCAAAGAGCAGGACTGAACAATAAATCTGTGTCATATTTACTGCCGATGGTGGAAAAACTGCAATGAAAGAAGAATTTAAAGCAATCCTTTAAGTTTTTATTCTTGCATTACAATAGAGTAATGATGATGGCATCCGTTTTACATGCTTGTAATCTATTTTTTGTGAATATTGCAATTATTCTTGACATTATATTACATATAACATTAAAATCCTAATATATGTCAGAGAAATCATAATTATGTTTTTCCCTAAAAGGTTTTGGGGCTTTTAGTAATCAGTTGAAACCTCATTCGCCTCAAAGTAATCTGCCAGGAAACTGCTCTTGCTTGTATTTGATGGCCAGTAAGTCGTCAAATGAGCCAAGTTCGAGTTTTTGTGTGTCTCTGTCTTTTCCTACACCCTTCTGTATCCAAGCAAGCATTAACCTTCTGGACTGAAAACTGAAGCCAGAGCAGAAGTGCTGAAAGATTAGTTTTTGGAATTACAGCTCAAGGCTGGCATCAATAGTAATTCAGTGTCCGCAGACTGCCATATTAAAATGTACAACTTTAGAGTGGAAATAAACATGTTTATAGCATGCTGTAAAATAAGAAGAAAAAAAAAAGGGAAGCATTTGACAGGTGGTGCCAGTGCAGGTAGCTGAAGTCTTGTCTTCTAGGCTTAACAATGAAGACACTGAACTTGGACTCTTGACCATTTTTATGGTGTTGGTACATTTCGAAGTAGTTTTAATTTTGTTTTCTGACAAGCACTATTTATTGTTCTGCTCTGTGAAATTTGTAGTATCTGGGTTTAGACACTGAAGCAATGCAACATATGAATACATTTTGTTAACCAAGCTCTGTAGAATCATCTGTCCACTCTCTGTATGGTGATTGTGTTATTGTGTTATTGTTATTGTAGGATCAGAGGCATAAGGTATAATGTTAAACCAATATGTAGATGATATCACGTGTCTCACTCACTGTTGATATAAAGGCATCTATTTTTTACATATTTGGATTGTCTATAATTGTGATATCTGTTCGGTCGTGGTTTTAACTGGCAGTTGCCACAGAAACAAAAAAATTCAAAAAGAACAAAAAATTAAAATAACGCATATGGTTATTATGTTACTAATAAAAGCCTCAAAATGTAAGTTCTCAAACCAGTGGATGACGTTACATTGGCTACATCTGCGATTTGTATACAGTGTCTATAACATACTGCCATTCTTTGTAATTTTCTATTTGCTCGTGTCTAGAAAAGGTTGTATTGTTCAGTTAGCTCCATAAGTCATCATCTCTGTTGTAGTAAAGTTGTAATCCAAGCTTGTTGAGATAGACTCTAGCACATATTCAGTGCCAAATACCAAATAACACTTTTTTAAATGCAAATAAATTAAAATCAAAGGAATAAGGTGTTACATCAGTCAGAAATATATTTTCCTATGGCAGTGTCTGAAGTAAACAGCATGGCAATGTCTCTATCAAAAACCAAACACAAACCATTCAATATCAGTTTTACTAATTAAGCAAATTATTTTGAAAGGCACCATTTATGATGCACTCTCATCAGTAACAAGTGGAGATTTTAAACATAAATTTCTGTTTAATTTATTTTAAAATATCACAGCAAACACATCAGTGTATGACATCAAAAGCAGACCTCTGCATATCAGTTCCAACTGAGCTTTCTAGATAGCTGTGTTGTTTTGGGCAAAAAGCATCAGCCTTTTAATTCATCATTCAAATAGAGATGCTGCCATGTAAATATTTCAGATAACATGAATTCATAGGAGGAGAGGAGCACCATGGCACACAAACAGACTTAAATCTTGGCCCTCAGCAAAAACACTTGATTAAGCTCTTTTAGTACCCTTTACTCACTGGGTACTGAATATCTGACTCATAATGCATCGGTTATACCAGAAGATAAAACAGCTCTTGCAACGATCTGGCATTGATATTTAAAAAAGTAATTGAACAAATGGAACGATGATGTGGATGTGCATGGGATTAAATGACACAAACAGCTTAGATACTTGATGACAAATGTAAGAGCATTGACGTTACCTGAATTATTAAATCGCTTATGACACATTTTTAATCTTTTGAGTTGAATGATGTTGTATTCATTCAGATTTACATACTGTATTGATGCTGTCCTAAAAACGCAAGCATGAAATGCCAGGGAATGACTAAGACAAGTGACCAGTTTGGTAACTGCCAATCAACACAAAGTTGCTATTAGTGACTATCTTTATTCTTTGATTAAACATCTCCATCCAAATCAGGGTGGTCAGTGGCCCGCTGTGCCTCTCTGAATGGTCTGATAAGTATGAACACATAAGTACTAATTAAACACCTATCAGAGATTTTGGACTGCTGTGTGAGCCACAACTTGACTGCTGTGATCAAAATACCGAATACACTCAGAGATATGTAGAATAGATGCTAAGGTACATGAGCAAAAGGAACAAAGAGGACAAAAACCCTCTTAGACAAGCTATCTTGTAATTTATTTCTAAATAGTCTTCTGGAATATTTTTCCAGGTTTCTTGAAGGAAATTAAAAGCTTCTCTGGATGCTGGGATTCCGTTTTGCCATTATTGATCATCAGAGTCCAATCGCTAACTACATTAATTTCTCTGCCACAATAAATACTGTTCAATTCTTATTGAACTGTCCTTCACAATATCAGATTACTACCAAGTTTTTGGTATATCTATGGTTTATTATTGTCCACGGTGTTTAAGATTAAGCTCTCATTCCTCCACAGATGCCAGGCACAACACAATGCATTGAATAGTGTCTGTAGAACTAGTAGCACAAAATGTACTATAATTGCAGTTTTGATAGTAAATTTAGAGGAATTTGCTTTATTTACCAAGTAGTTTAGGTTTGTTACACACACACACAAACCCCCCACGCATAAGGTTATTTATTATTCTGATCAGAATAACGACCTGTCTGTGGCCACATTTTTACTCCATATCACTGCTGACCCTTTTTGGCCTTGGAGGCTTTTTGGACCTGAATCTGCTCTTTACTTCCTGACAGATGGTCAAGAGCTACCAGTCATGTCCTAGTCTGTGGGGGGGCACCAGCTGTATTTACAGACTGTGCACATGCAGAATACCCTCAATGTACCTTTTTCTTCAACATTCACACCATATTTATTTGCAAATAATGTCAAGTTTTACATTGGTTAACAATATGAAAACCCAATTTACCAGTTATAGTACTGGTAAAAGGCCAAGCTGGCAGTGCTCCACCTGAGCAGTTTGCAGTACAACATAAGCAATGTGGTAAAAAAAAACATTGCATAAACTTATAAATGTACAACATTGCTCTCCTTAATATTAGATATGCCTTTGTTCAGCATGCAAAGTACATTCCATTAGACAACAGTAGCGCTCACAGCAGTACAAACTGTGTTTGTCTAAGAAACCCATTCATAGTCTTAAGGAATAATACGCCTTGCGTGACCAGTGGGAAATTATCAACTCTTTATTGGGAACCAATGAAAATTCTTCCCTGGTGTCATTTGGAAATGAGGCCCAACAGTATATTAATAGTTTGGTGGACAACAGCAGTGATAGAGACAGAAGGTTAACAGCTATTGGCCAGTTACACTCCTGGGATGCAGAATGACCAATTACTTTGATTAATAGGGGTCTAATTAAATAGCCTCTCTTCCAGCCATTGCCAGTAACGTTTTCATTGTGATAAAACTGTAAGTACATGTTACTTGTTCTTTCTCATATTTTTATTACTCCTATGTTGTCCATGTTTGTGAATCTGTGCTGTGGGCTGATTGCCAGTGCCTCTCATAAGACATTATTATTCTTTGCATTCAGACTGATGGGAGTGTGTTTGTGTATTTCTGCGTGTGCATGGCGTTGTTTGTGCCGTGTTCCCTCATCTATCAGTAGGCTGCCCTTCTCTGATGACCACTGAAGCTCCATTAGTACCCACAGTCCTGATTGATGTTGCACAGTACTGTGTTGGAAGGCTAGGAGTGTTTTTCTGAACCAGCGACATGCTTATTACAACACCTTTTCACCGCAGAAAATGGAAATTGCTATGCTGATGTTGTGAGGCTCAGATTTGAATCGAGAGTGAAATCAACAAATGCCTCAAATGACTTGCTTTTATATAATATAGATATAGATATTTTAAATATGAGTGTTTTGATAATGGAGTGCTTTAGGAATTAATTAAAGAATAAGTTCTTTCATGCAGATTGGCTCTGGATCGTGACTGGTAAACTGTACAAGCTCCCTCAATTCAGGTGATTCAGCTGAGAGCAGCCAAGTGGTAACAATCTGTCAATATCTGCTTGTTTGGAAGGATTTAAGTGGTTGTTTTGGGGTTTAGTCAGAGAAAGTCCATTTTATGAGCTGTCTGAGACATCATAAAACTGGATGGCTTCTCTTTTTTTTTTCCTATGAAATGAAACCCAGTAACCTGAAATCCTCCTGATCTGACAGAATGAAACGGCCGTGTTTAACATCCTTGATCAAATAAAGATGACATAGTTGGCTATTAAAATGAAATGCCGTAAAAGGCAAAAATGGTTAGTTTATGAGATCAGTTGCTGATAAAAACATACTTTTTCCATGTTATCGTTAACCTGCTCTTCTTAGTGTTTTCACTCTCTCAGGTCTTGTCCGTGTCAGCAAAACTGCATGTCTTGAAAAGTGAATGCTTCGGTTATGTCGCTACGTCTCAATATGGCCTTTGAATTCTTGTCTGCATTCATTAGTGGAAAGCAATGACACCATGAGTACAAGGGCCAGCTGCCAAAATATCCATGCCGCGAGACAATGAGGGAGATCGCGGGCTCTGTAGCCTGCTGATGAGTACACAGTCTCTTTGATTTTCCATTTGAAACAGAGATGTGGTGCTTGTAGCCCACTGGACTGTCAAAATGAAGCCTAGAAAAATCACTCAAGTTTAGATATATTTGTGCTAACTTTGCTTTTCTTCCTTCCACAGTGGCTCTCTGTTGTCACCATCAAGGTCATAAATGAGTCATTGGTAGGAAATGAAAATAGTTATCTTGTTGTTTTCCTATGTAACTGAAAAGTTTTTAATTCTTTTTTTAAGGATTAGTCGCCTAAAGTGTAGGTTGTTGTTGATGATTAAAATTATGTTTGAAATTATTTTTCTATACACAGACATAGGAAATATGCGGGTGAGCTGATGACATGCAGTAAAGGCTGAGTCAGATTGAAACTGACATCCTCAACCAGCAGAGCTTCCCACGCACAAATTATTTTTTTATTGTTAAATTCGTGCTGTTTGGCAGATGGTGTACATTTTTTCCATCATTTTTTTTTGTCAGCAGTTTATGCATACCATTGCCTTATGCACAATGACATGTGACAAAGTGCAGTGATTGCTTTGCTGCATATTGAACGTACCATTTTAGTATTCCAATGTTGCACGTTATTACATCCGTTTCCACACATTAACCTTTTCCAAGCTCTTTCCTTACTGTTGTGCTCATATGTGCCCAGACTATGATTAATATGCCTTTGTTCTCATGTGATAAAATCTTGCCAGCCTCTGTGCCTGCCTGCCGACAACTCCAGTCACCTTATTATTTTCAAAAGGTTGTGTGGTCACTGAGTTTAGATTATTCCATTCCCTGCTCTACATCTTATGCCCCACATGTCCCTTCCTCATTCAAATCAGTTTCGTCTCCAGGAATTGGAATATAGAAATAGGTTTTAGCTTTTGTGCAGATGAGTTTCACTACTGTATAACCATTTCATCAACTTCCCACTAGGAAAGCTTGTTTGAGGTCCCTTGGTTTGCCTGTGTTTTCTCAGCTGGTCCTTTGTGGCAAAAGTGTGCATTCTGACTCAAAGAGGAAATGGGCCAAACACCACATGTACTGTAGTGAGTACTGAAAAGAGAAAATACGGGTGTTGTGAACCTCATTAGTATTTTTCAAAGCCCCTTTTTTATGATCTTTTCTAGCATAAGTTTTTGCATATATACATAATCCCACAGGATTTTTGTTCCGTTTGTTTGGGTTTTATGTATTTCGGTTCATGCACACAGAAACTTTAAATAATTTCACAAAGATTTCTCTTTGTTTTTGGATTAAAAGCAAATCCAGTAAAAAGAATTAACTCCCTCAGTTCCAAGTCCAGGTGGTTTGAAGCACTATAGCAAACCAGGAGTATGCCAAAAGTGGTCTGCATAGGGTGTTGTATTTTGAAAATTCAAGAAAAGCTCTATGCCCTTCCTGTCTCTGCCTTCCTGTTCTCAAATAATACACTTGCCACATATATTTAGTGTTGTTAAAGCTGCTTTAGGGACATATTGGCACATTTGATGGAATCAGTCAACACTCACACTTACGTGTTGGATCATTGCTTGATCTAGGCCATTGATGAACTTTTGGGGGTTATCTCTGCCAGCGCAATTATCATTGCAATCAGTAACATTTTGAAAACTAACCAGGCAGGCTAATATTGCCTCAATTAGCATAAGCTTTGCTAACTGTCTGTGACTAAGTATAATGATATGAAATGGTGTGATTACTCTAAAATGATCAACTTTTCCATTTTGGTGTTGACTGCAAGCTGCAACTGCACTTGCTGAAATCTCTCATAATACACAATTTGATAGGCCCGTGCCTGTGCTGGAACATTTGACTGGCTGGTGCTTGTAATAAAAAAAAGAATCTTTCTCACCTCTTCACTGCAAATGTAAGCAAAATACATGTTACCTATTTACCTATTTAATGTTAATGACAAGTTTTTATGACTGCTGAGTAGCTGCCAATGTTCAGGTGTTGGTCTCAGCTCTCAGTTCTGCCTGGACAGACAACTAATCAGGTTCATATTGTATAAATGAATGTTGATGCCACCAAACTCTGTGTAGTAAAAATCGTATAGTTATTATTACCTAATGCTGCATTTATGCAGTTTTTAAAGCATGAGCTTAAAAGAGACCCCTCCACAATGTTTTTGCTATGTTATACAGTCTGTTAAACCTCTGCCATGAGATACAAACAAAAACACAACACTGATATGAATGTTTCAGAGTCATATCAATCAGTCAGAGTCATATGAATCATAACCAGTGGTATAAAACTAACTGGACAGTGAGAAATGTCAATCAACTGCTGTTTGTACACCTCCATGCAGCCCTGAAGCTGCAGTCATACTTATCCTGTAGGACTGGCAAAAGCAGCAGTAATGGAAAATTGAATGGAAAGGTTAAAAATAGGGTTTAAAGTCGGATTTGTCATCTGTGGGAACACTAAGTGCTGGTGTAGCGGTGCAGCAGGTGGAAAAGACTCACTTGGAAATAAGTCACACAATAATTCTGTTATGGCCAACAGTAGATTGTTCTTTGTCTGTAGGTTGTGATCAGCTGACCTGTGTTACTCTGAGGTTTACTGCTCCTTATAGATTTATCCAACCGCATGTAGTCTGAGCTATCATATCTGCCTGCCACCCCTATCCAGTATAAAGACAGAGTAAAGGTGCAGTTTTAAAAAGTAAACTACAAAACCACCTTAAATTAAAATTTATGACTGATACTGACACAAAAGGGCTCTATCGGCTGTGTATTTAATATGAGTATTGGATCAGTACAGCCAAAGGATTGGTTTGGCTCTAAAATGGAAGGAACCTAGATCTGCGCATTGCTAATTAAGTGCACAGACTGCCTACACCGGTCCAACACAGTCAATTAATGTTAACTGTACCATAATATTGCAAACAGACCAGTTCAGCCTCCGCTAAACTGTCAAGTGTTCTCATACAACTGTTGAATAAAACAAGACTTCATAATATTAAATATTAAATACAATTTATTCCTCATTAAGACATGAGATACAATTTCTGATTAAATAAATCTATGATTAATAAGAACATTTCATGCACGCTCTGAGTTTCCAGTTTGCCAGATTGCACTTGCTGCACAGACCTTACATTTGAAAATAGTCTATAATATATCTCCCCGGTCCTCTCTTTTTTTTTTTTTACATCTTCCTCCATCTCTGAGAGTGAAGTTATCACACTTTACCATTTCCACCCCCCAAAGGACATATAGCAACTGTAGCATTAGCCAGCAGACAGATTGTGTGCTTGTGTGCCAAACAATGTACTGTATGTGTTTGCAGTTTGAAAAGCTGTATTTGAAATTAAATGCCACTTAAAAAAAGTACGTCCATTAATGCTTGCTCTGGTTCTGTAATGCGTGCTTGATGCTGAAGATCACAAAAATATAGATTATAATATCATAAGCTTTAACATATCATTCAGTCATTTGGGTTTAAATATAATGCCTAGAAAAGCCTTTCTGTAAATATTGGTGTAGATGTTTTTAAAACCTGCTTTTTGTTCGGTAGTAACCAAAGAGAAAATTGATAAAAAAATTCCATGGAAAATGTTTCTAAATAGGACTGGATACTCAAACAAGGCTTTCACGCAAATATGTCATCACAAACAAGAACAAATGACACACCTCAGCTGGTAAATGTTGTTGAAGATTACCTGGGTTTGTTATTTGTGCTAAAAGCATTGCACTTCTGGAATAAACTATTAGTGTAGTGAGTAATGCACAAATAATCTGTTATTCATGACAGTATATTTTACTTATTCACTGCGGTGATTTTATACATGATAGTTAAAATATGAGCTGCTTCAATGTGTCTTACAGATCTGAATATATATATAAAAAAACAAAATAAAATAAAAACTAACATAAAAGAGATATAATATAATAATATTATGAGAGGTTAAAAAAACATCCGTAAAATAAAAGTAAAATCCTTATTCGAAAATCTATTATCTCCATTGGGAATGTTGTAAGAAAGTGAAATCACTATTACTATTTTTCCTTTGCAGTGAGAGCCTTTGCTGCCTAACGCCCCTTGTTTCACATCTTTTGACTGTAGCATACGCTCTGACAAAGATCTCGGTGCATTAGCTGCAGTTAAAAGCCAAGCCTGACCAAATGGACCACTTTGCTCATTGATTCTGTTTCAATTAGCTCAGAGACAGCGATCAAAAGACATTACAGCCCATAGCAGGTCTTTGATTGTGAAAGTGAAGTTTTAGATGGGAAGAAGAAGAGGAGAAAGAGATTGCTGTGGTTACTCTGAGGAAACCATATTGTTCTTTAGTGCAAACATCCACAGCGTCTCTTTTTGAGCTTTCAGCGTTTTACATTTCTTCCAAGAATGCTGTTAATTATCCCAGTGAGATTGTGAAAGATTCAGGATATGAACTAGCCATCTTTCCAGTGCGTTATTCCTCCCCAACTCATGTAGAAACAGGAATGGCGCCACTCTGTGGTACCAAAAAACCAAAAAGGATGTCAGACAGTCAGACCATAAAACGGTATTTAAGTAAACGTCCCATTATAACATAACACCAAACATATCCACCTGAGAGCTGGCAGAGGATATAAAAATGATAACCTAAGCACCTCTCACAGGTCACGTTACTAACCTTTTGGCTAACTTCACAATCATTTGTAAACACCAATGGGGAGAGAAAGTTTAATGATGTCATGATACGCTCTTTTTCATTTAGCTGAAAAAAGTCATAAAAAATTGAAACATAATATTTGTTTCGCATTTGTTTAGGTCTAGAGTTGTTTGTTTTTTAATGCAGTGTGAATAAAGTTACAGTTTAGAAGAAGGTTATAGTTTTAAATAGATTCGTAACTCTTAGCTATAAGACTATTTGTGGGCATTGTTTTTCTGGAACACACTGTACTTTTATTATAAATTGTCCTCCTTTCTAGGAAGGGCACCTTGTCTTTTTAAATTATCCATGTATTGTGTGAGTGTTTGTTCATATTTGTGTGTTCATGTGTGTGTGTGTGTGTGTGTGTGCTTAGATCACAAAGAAAATCTGTATCTTACCGTGTGTGTAGCCACTCAAAAGTGGGTAAATTTGCGTGTCTCCATTGCCAGTCTGATCTGGGTGGAGGCTATTAAAAGATGTACATGCTGTGCATGTGCCCTTTCCATCATGGCAGGATCTCCACCTAATGTCACCTTTGTCACACTGACTGACAGCATCGAGGGAAGCGAGGGGGGCATCACCTGCTCTCCTATACACGACCACCTGTCAGAGCCAGCAGGCTCACAACTGATGATGCTTAAGATCAAGTTGAGGGCAGTGGACTTCGCTTCAAGGATATCCTGTATGCTCCATAAACTCCATTGTGGTGCATTCATTAGCTCTATTAACCCTAAACTTTTAAAGGGTAAGCATGTAATTGACCTGAATAGAGCGATTTCTGTTGGAATCATCATTCACTTAATGTCCTCATGTCTCCCATCTTTCCTCTGGGGTCCTACTAGTCAACTTTCTTTTTAGCTGACGATTCTTATTTGCTTTAGGTCAGTGTCCCAAATTCCCCATTGTGAAATCACTGTTTCTACACGTCTTATATGTGTCACATTATTAAACTCATGGTATCACTATGTATGGGAATTTCCCAAGGATAGGTGGCCCCCCGCTACCACAGGATATTCAGTGGTGCAGGAAATTGAAAAACGTGGAGGACCAGATTTATAGCCCATCATCTTTATTAAGCCTTGTTTGCACAGACAGAAAAGTGAGCGTGTTTATTTTAAGCTCAAAGTTTAAAGTGTCAGCTGTGCCCACTTTCTACTTATCTCGAAATTATGCATCAAGATCGATCTGCTGTTTTTATCATGAGCGTTTTAACAGATGGGACACATCACAGAACATTATCCCAGCATGCTTAGCTGTTGATGTATGATTGTATTTGCACATGAACTGAGCTAGCAACAAAACCAGAGTAACGTTTGTGGATTTACCAGTTAAAAGTTCCTAGGAGATAAAGTAATATATTAGCAACACATTATTATTTGTCTAATTATTTTTATTATAAAAATTGTTGTTTTTGTTGTTGTTTAATTCAATTTTAATTCAATTTTATTTATATAGCACCAAATCACAACAACAGTCGCCTCCAGGCGCTTTATATTGTAAGGTAGACCCTACAATAATACAGAGAAAAACCTGAACAATCAAATGACCCCCTATGAGCAAGCACTTTGGCAAGAGTGGGAAGGAAAAACTCCCTTTTAACAGGAAGAAACCTCCGGCAGAACCAGGCTCAGGGAGGGGCGGCCATCTGCTGCGACCGGTTGGGGTGAGAGAAAGAAAACAGGATAAAAGACATGCTGTGGAAGAGAGACAGAGATTATTAACAAGTACGATTCAATGCAAAGGTGACTTTAAAGGAAAGCTCAATGCATCATGGGAAACCCCTAGCAGCCTACGCCTATTGCAGCATAACTAAAGGAGGATTCACCTGGTCCAGCCCTAACTATGATTGTTGATATTAGTGGAGATACCATTACTAGAAATACTAGTATTAATATATATTTTTTTTTTTTACAAAAATAGAAAGGGATCTCTGGTTGAAAGATTTACTTTAAAACATAGCTGTCATATTACATTTAAGCTGAACTTTTGCATTTGGTTGCTACAGCATTCCTCAATTATCATTTAAGTTTAAAATCCAATGATCAGTTTTCCCTGTAGTGAGCCCAGCAGACTCAGCAAGCAGTCCAAAAAACCACGACAAATAAATGAGAACGCCAGTCCTGAGAGGATGTGTTTAGGAATGTGCATACACATTCTGAACTGTGGCACCGAGGAAAAGCCGCGGCTGCTTGAGACAAAAGTGGGTCATGCAAGAACATCTTAAGGGACTGCTGTGAAATTCTAAAAAGTCATTTGCTGGGAATTGAATTTCTAATGACACTAAATGAAAATGGAGCTGTGAAAGTGTTCCTCTCCTGCGCGAGCCCCAGTTTCTACAACCCCACTGAGACCTCGAGGCGACACGGGAGGGTAGTAAAGACAGGACTTATGGAAATGAACGACATCATGTGAAAATCACATTTCATTGGGCTTTATTAAACTTTAAATTTGCTTGATGAGGCCCACAGCTCTCAGATATGAATGTGATTAGTTTACAGTGTTGGGAGATGTTTTAGTTCTTCATTTTCATATACTGTAAACATTTAATCGAGTAAGACTACAGTATCAGCCTGGGGGAAGTTGTTACAGAAAGTTTAGCTATTAAAATCACACGTTCCAAAAATCCCAGTAGTCCTGCTTTGTATAACAGAGTAAGCCGCTTCACTGTTGCAGGACGGCATATGTGTAGCTGTTATTGATTTCCGTATCAGGAGTAACTTCTGTTAACTCAGCTATTTCCATCTAGAAATCACAATAGAAACTGAACTAACATAACTCTCCTGGACATTAGTTATACTCAGTATCTTTTATATTGTGTATTTTGTTAATGATCCCTCTTTTGATTTAATGGTTGATGGTTTAGTCCATAAAATGTCAGAAAGGGCAAGTTTAACTAAAACAGCAAAAGCTTGTTTTGTCCCCACACTCATAAATACTCCATAGCAATAATATAAAATAGAATAATACTAACAAAAACACACCAAATTCTCATATTTTATAAGTAGAAAAGATGAACATGTGGCACTGATGTTTTTTATGTCACCAAAATCGATTTTTTTCCACAATGTCTTTACGGTGTTGATGGGACAATCAATAGCTAATGTAAAAATTAGGAGTAAATGTTGGCCACTGCTGTCTTTTTCATCATCCTCATCCTTTCGTACCCTGAAAGAACCAGCTCTGTGTCTCAGGTCTGTCTTGTGAATGTGGTTGTAATGATCACGGTGAAAGTACACTGATTATCGGCTTTTGCCCATATCTATTACCTTGTCTAGACTTTTGTCTGTGTTTGCCATTTTCACTTGTTCCCCTTTGCTCCCATTTCATACACACACACACACAAACATATCTATCTATCTATCTATATATATAATATATATATTTAGCTTTTATGCATGTCCTTATGCATCTTGCAGCTGTTGCCCTTTACAAGCACCCTGGTCTATGTTACATAAACATATGAAATGCTTTTGACTGTAAAAAATAAATAACAAAAATCAAAATAAAATGTAGTACTTGTGACTCACTCCAACACTGGTGAACACTTGAAGAATTTTCTAATTTGTTTGATTATCTTTGAAGTGACAGTCATGCATAGTAATCTCTATTTATGCTAATACGCTGTTCCCCTTCTTAAACTGAGGTCGAAGATATTGGCATCTGTTGGTTTTGACGCGCGCGTGTGTGTCTGTGACAAGTGAGGGTCTGAAATATGAACTGAAAATGAAGCAGTGTGATCTGTTGTGCTGAGTGCATAAACGCTGAGCCGTGGATGCTCCTCGTTGGCCTAATGGTAGAGAGGCTAATTAACAGCAAAAGCCGGCTCGTTTGGTTGCCAACACCAACAGAAGGTCATGTTCCAGATGCCAGCTGGTATCTAGAGGGTGGCTGCCTTTAAATTAATGGAGAGCACATCATAGAGGGGATGCTAAAGGTACATTTTTGTGGGCTCGGTGACAACCACAACACCACCTCCATTAAGAAACGGGTTATTTTAAACAGATTAATTACAGTGGATTCAAAACAGTGTCCAAACCTGGGCTTTGTTCGCACATTAACTGTGTTTCAAATTATTGTAATTATTGTTCCTCAGCCTACATGTAAAAAGCTATTTTATTAAGAAGAAAAAAATATACAACTTAAGGAGATAATAATGTTCCAGACATACTTAAAAAGCTTTATTTTGAAGTACATTTGATGTATTTTACATTCAGTTTGTATTGATGGATCCATAGCTGTTATGAACATAAAAAATTGCGGTTATGTTTTGATCCACCATGCAATACCTTGGGAAAGCATCTGATTGATAACAGCTTCATTTTTGCACATGTCAATGATTCCATAGATCCTAAGGAAGGACTTTTGAGCATGCAGAAAGGTGTTGCAAGGTTGCATTTGCATGTGTATATATGTTTATGACATCAATCTCTACATGTTCTTCTCGTTGCAAATTTATGAAGTGTGTAATTGTAAAAGACCCTGTTCTATGGGGGGGGGAGTGTTCTTGTTTTCTTGTTGCCTGTTTCTTGCAGGTAGGTGGAGCTGACCCAATTACAGATGCAGCACACCTGAGGGCCAGGGCCAGCATATAAAACCCACCTTGACTGAACCATGGGTCGCTCTGTCTCTCTCTCTGCCTGGCACTCATTAGGTTCCTTCATTCAGTTATGGCTGTTGTAATATTTAACCTGTGGTTTAAGTTTCTTTACCTTATTTCATTAAAAATATCTTAAAGCCTTTAAAAATGTGTGTGGTCTCCGAATTGCTTGTCACTTCCTTCGAGCCGGGTTGTGACACTATGAACACAGTAAAAGCATACATATACAATGGAACACTATCAGTCATGGACCTTAGAACCTGGACCTCAACATCACTTAAACAGTGTGGCATCAACATGCAAAAGAAAAACTTTTAATGTCCTTTAAAAAGAACTATTCCTGAAGACTCTTAAAGAAATAATGAGAAAGCTTGTCTAAGAGGCTTTAAGCTGCACTGAAGAACAAAGTTGGCCCTACTAAATGCTGACTTTTAAGCTAGTTAGAATAGTACAGACTCTGTACTCCGAGTTTGTTCTTGTTTGAACAAATCACTGCACCTATTTCCTATTTTACTAGGAAAATGTAAAGAAATGAAGGGCAACTCAAGACTTTTGCATAATAATGTATCTGAACTAACACCCAAAATCAACTTACAATAATCTAACGGGAGCTGTCACCACCCTTTGTAGAAGTAGCTGGACTTAGGCTACATCCACACTATTGTGTTTTCGTTGGAAAACGCATCGTTTTGTCTCCGTTTTGGCCTCCCGTCCACACTGAGATGGAGTTTTGGATTTCGACTCAAAATGATAGTGTGGACACGGAGCGTTTCCAGACGAAAACTCTGTTTTCAGATCTATCCGGGCTAGTGTGGACGTGGCCTTAGTTAAAGAGAGGATTAATCCAAAGACAAAAATGTCCATTGGGAAGTAATAAAAAATTACACTTCAATTGCTAGTTTAATTACAAAGAGAATGTTCTGTCGCTTACTTGGCCAAGCTTTAGTGAAACCGCATTCATACCTGGCGACTGGCAATGTAGTTTCATTAATATGCAATATGAGACTCTTCATCTTTGCAGGTAGGGCCAGTTAACATTCTGAAAATGAAGGCTGATTAAAATGAGTGAGTCTTAGCAAACTGTGACACATTTACATTTCAGTGTTGATTACTGTGCAGTGTCCATGACATATAAATAAAATTAAATAGATGACATCCTTCCCAGCTATTTTCTGTGAAAAGCTGTTGTGTTGCTGATAAAGTAATATTAAAGCCTTGATGAATGAATCATCTTTGCTCAGTTCATATCTCCTGTAAATTGTGTATGTTAATACTGAACTTAATTCTCTGCTGTATACCTCTGCTGAACTGTGGGAGTGTAAAAGCCACTTTGATGACTGCAGTTCATTTCATATCGTGTGTACTAAAAGCAAAAGAGTGGCCATTTGATACGGTTAGGCCTGCCTTGTTCAATTTTCAATGTATAATGCTCAGATTTAATATATTTTTTTCAAACTAAATTTTATATTCCCACACAGCAGAACATTATGATGCTCTCTGCTGCAAAACTTAGTTTAAATTTTAAATTTAAAAAGGGGAGATAATGTAAATAACTGTGTGTGTACTCCTCAGTTCTACGCAGAACTGAAACACAAATAAGGTGTGTGTTTTTCCTTCATTTCAAATTTCTCATATTAAGAATAAACCCATTTTTTAGCATGGGTATCAACACTACTGGAGAAATTTACCATTTGTTTAAGAGAGCGATGATGGTTTGCAGAGAAAAACCTCATTAAACACTGACTTGCACGGACTCACAAACTGCAGCATGTGTGCATCCTTTCAGATGTCAGTCAAGAGGCTTTGCTTTTCAATTCAAGGTAATATTTGCAAACAGAGAATAGAAAAGGGGGATTTGATTTCAAGTACAAACTCATGGCAGGAATTAAATTTTTGCAGACAAATTGCCCTAGTCCAGCTCAGCTCATGCTTACATGCTTGCATACATACATCACACGACGTTCATCCTAATGAAATGGAGATTTAATTATATCAGTCACCGCAAAGAGCACGAATATGATGTTTAAACATGGGACTGCTTTCTCATTCCTGCAAAGAATTATGTTTAGATTTGGGGGAAGAACTGATCACATTGGTTATGGCAAACACCTCCTCAGATTCATTAGTAGTCTGCCTGTGTAAGTCTGTGGTTCTCCTGTCTAGCCACCCCATGGCTTGTTTGAGAAGGGAACTACACCTGATATGATGCTGAGCACTGTGCTCTTGCTTCTGGCATTACAGAGATAATGATTGCTTCTGATTATATTAACAAACCAACCCATAATTTTTAGTGAAAACAAGAGTAAAAAGTAAAAAACCGACAATATTCAAAGGCGTTTAATACAACTTGTCTACAATATTAACATTTTTTTCCCACTTTTGTGCTGCTTGTCTAGCTAATGGTGACAGCTCTGCCTACAAAGAAAGGGCACAACTCTCAGGTGGTCCACTATCGATCAGCTGAAGGCGGCATATATTCTATCTTTGTCGGTGAAGCAGACATTTGTAACAGCATGTAGAGAAACCTATGGGTGTACTAGAGCACATAAACTGTTTATGAGATGAAGAGAGAGTGCTTTATTTTAAAGTCCTTTAGAAAAACCATCCAATTACCACAAAATGCTTTTGATAGCTTAATATGTTTACATTGTGAAAGCACAGACGATTATCTCCTGAAACCGAGAATAGTATCACGAGTTTTGAGATAATTACTTCAGACAATTAATTAGAGAACATTTGAATATGCATTATGTTTATGCACACCACAAGCAATATATAAACATCTCTCTGTGCAAAACTGCATCTGTACAGTGTCTGCGTACTTTTACATTTTTTACAACTTTCATAGAAAGATTATACTCCAATTTAAACAAAACAAAAACTCCACACTATCAGTAACCTTCTGAACCAGTTTGATATTTTAATATTTTATTTACAAATATTTCATATGAAATTATTTACATGTGCTTTTGACTGTGTGTGTGTATGTGTGTGTGTGTGTGTGTGTATATATATATATATATACCTGCGCTAACTCCATTAACGCGTCCATATAGTGTATGTATGACAATTAATAATTGTCATACATACCTCAACAGGGTTCAAGTTAAAAAGAGAATGATTTATGAGTTGTTCTTTAAAAACTATCATAAAACCAGTGTGGATTTGAGATTTGTTTCACAGATACTTTTCAAATTGACTATGTTGTGTTGACCCATTATGCATACAGCTTATTACTGAGACATTGTTTTTATTGTTACCTCTCTAAAGCAGGTTGTGTCTGTTTGCTTGTTATTTTGCATTATATAAATACATTTTTTTTACTTACCATCTTTACATCATTTATCACAATCAATTTAGCGCCAGCATTTGTGATTATATCTTGCTCTTTTTGTCTTTGAAGACTTTACCTTTATATTTTTAAATAATAGATGTTAAATTAAATGTTTAAAAATAAACAATAAAGAATTTATCTAAATCATTTATATATAATAAATAATTTGGCCAATAACGACATATAAATGACAATAAAGGTTTTTTTTGTCTATATAGTAGGACTTCTATACCATCAGATATGTCACGCCAATCACTATTTAACTCGAAATAATTTTTATTTAAACATTTCAATAGAGTCAAATATATTTTCAGTGTGGGAACCTTTGATTTATTCATCTAGCCCCAAGATCTATATTAGTATATGCTGGCTGGGGTGTAACCGTTTACATGGCCCTGTACAGATGTAGTCATTGGTGAAGATGCCTGGGGCATGCCTCTGTTTACCATCCCACTGATATTCATCTTTAATCAGCTGGGCCACAGTTGGATTAGCATGCTACATGTAGAAGCTGTGTCAAACATTACATGTTCCCCTTTAGTGGTGGAGAGGAGATGTGGGGGAAAGAAGATAAGGTCGGCAGTTAAATATTATCACTAGCTAAGGGAGAGGGGCCTGGCTTTGGTGAAGGATGGCAGGGAGGATGCTGCTATGCTTAAATGCTTCATAAATGCCAATCAATGAGCGCTAGCCAGTGGTTTCAAAGAGCCATGGCACTGTCCTCCGAGCAAAGCTTAAAAAAGAGGAAAAAATAACCAACAGGAATCAGGATAATGAGTAGTTAATGATCATATGTATCACTCACGCACTTACCTCCATCCATGCCAAATTATACCGGGGCTGTAGTGTGTGGTTTGTCAATGACGTCCTAGACTGGAGAGATTACATCAGAGATTTTCTTCTTATTGACCTGTAATAAGAACGTAATCGGTCACTGTAACATCTAAAGTGCTGAACCAATGCTGGTACATATTTAAACATCACTGTTCATACTGGACCATGTTTCTTTTTCAATCATCAGGGACCTCTATTCCATCTTGTTCACACTGCCATCACAGGGCAAAGCCTATAGTCTATTTCCTAAGCCTGAATCACGTTCAGTAGATCCCTCTAATAAGTACAGGTCAAATAGCCTCCATAAATCATAAAATACAGCACTTTTCCTCTGGTTCCACTGCAGCTCTGCAGTAATGCTACAAGGAGCCAAGATAAATTGTTATTACTGCTCCTATAGTAGGAACCACTGGTAGAAAAAAATCAATTGTATAATCACTTGTGGAGGAGAGGAGGAAAGGGCGACATTGAAGTGTTCCTCCATTTCAGGCTATTCCTCTCATGGAGGTTTAGAACTGCTCGCGACCTGGGTAAGGGGCAAAAGAGAGAAAACACTGAGAAAAATGATTCATACTCAACAGCTCTCATCCAACTCGATCACCCAGCTGAAAGGCATAAGGCAGGTATGCAGCTCTTTGTGGCTGGCATTTACAGTTCATTTGTTTTCCCAGGAAGTAATTTTCATTAACAAAACCAATTTCCCCTCAAGTCCTCAACATGAATAATAAGCACAAACTCTTGCAGGGAGAGGGTGAGAAACAACGATTCAGATCAAACTCTTCTAAGCAGCGCTCTAAAATATTTCGGGATGCTCTTTTTTGTTTGGGCTCCGAGGTAAGAGGTGTCATAGTTTGCAGAGCATGTCGTAATCACTCGCCTTAGGAGAATACTGCTCGAGAGCTAATCATTACCACTCTGCCAGCTTGTAGAAGCGGGGCACATTTCTTCTGCACAACTTTGGGCTGTTTTTGTCTGTGTGGCTGCTGCCTGTCAAACAAGCCACCACTGGTTGAAACAGCAAGTTTACATCAAAGCCTCTCAAGTTCATTTTGAAGCTGCAATGAAAGATTCAGCGCTCTCTGCCTTTAATCAGAGCACAACAGCACTTTTTGCTGCATAGCTTGTTTATCTGAAAACAAGCTGCATTTTGCTAATAAATTTTTTATTTCATTTATGTGAGTTTGTGCATATGCCCTGTATTTAATGTAATATAAGGATGAATTAACATTATGTTCTTTATTTATCCTTAAATATGTACAGGTATGGTCAGAAGTTTACAGGGATTGATCTTGAGCATGAATGTCATGGTAATTTTAGGCTTTTTTAAAAACTGTTTTCTTTTTCCTGGGTGGAATGATCGCACAGCATATATCTTTAATGAACTGGATGCACAAGTTTGAATTTAATGAGGATTTTCTCTAATCCACACGAGGTCAGAATATACATACATATAGTATATATACACTCAAATTAGTGGCCTTGACAGTTCTTCAGTGTCATTTAACCTGACAAACCCAAGGTCTATTAACGTGTCATTAGTGATCATGATTGACTAGAACTCTTTGACAGCACTCACTGGATTAACCAATAGTCAGAACAATGGGAAAGTCCAATAGTGTCAGTGAAGCTCTAAGACAGAGATTTACACAAACAGGAAAGATCTCCAAAGACTCCAAAATCATTGGTTCAAACAATTACAATACACAGTAACTTCTGTAAGGCTTCGTGTAATTCACTGTGCTAGTGCTAGTGCCACGGCTAGGCCTGGCAATGATTGTTGGTTAGTAAGTTCCACACATATGACTGAACAACAACATTTGGATGCATTGTTATGAAATTTAGCGTAGCACACATAGGCGCCACCACTCAGACTTTTTCAGTTATGATTATTCTAGTCTCGAAGGTTAGGTGATGTACTCTTCCCAAATATTCACTTAGCAACAGTTAGCAAACAAATATTGCATTTCGCTAGCATGCAGGTTACATGCTTCATACAGATCGCCTTTTGTTTTACAATCACAAAATTGTCCGTTAGTGGTGTTATGTTTTGACTGATTGGGAAATGATAAAACAAACTTATACATTTTTCTTTCAAAGTTCCTTTTAAGCCCATCTATAACTATATTCATTTGGTCTAAATTTTTCTTCACAAATTGAATTTGTAGTCACACATGTATTCATCATCATAACAAGACAGTGTTCGAACTGAGGAGTCCCAGGGAGAGCTGTAATTTAATGTTTCCCAACGTCACGGCACATATTTCACATTAGAAAAATCACACGGTACAGCACCAAACAAAAATGTCGCAAAAAGCATATTGACAATTTTTCCCCGTGCACCAGGTATAGCGGAATAGCTCAGTTTGTCCCCAGTATGCCTTTTTTGCTTTCTTCTGACCACTACTCAGGCTAGTGCCTTCATCTGGGTTGGAATATTCTCCAGGACCCAGGTCAGATTGAGTAATTTTTCTTTTCGAATATTTATCTATTTCATAACTATTATGTAATTTCTTTTTGTCTTCTTCTGTTTTACTGACAATTGGCAACCCATTTGATTAGAGTAGGTAGTTGTACTGCCTTCTAGTGGAAGAGAATGCAATTATTCTGCCTATTACGCCGATCGCTTAGAGTACTATTCAGGTGGAACCAGATAATCTTTCACGGCACACCTGATCATTACGCATGGCACACCTATGTCCTGTCCTTGATAGGTTAAATCACAAAAAGAGCGATAGCATACACATGGTCTGTGTGTAGTTGTCTGCCTCTAATAACTCCAGTGGTTTTCCTGCAGTTTGAAATCTTGTGAATTTAATGAGTCCAGCAATTAACCACTCTTACTAGATTGTATCATGTCATCTCAACGAGAACAAATTAAGTTGTTGAATTTCATAGAGATCCTACATGATTTTATTACATTCACCATAGAAACATGCAATTATTTTGTTCAAATTACAAGTTAGACTTTTGTAAGTGTAACAACCACCCAAATTCCTGTTTTCAGTATACTGAAAAAAGTAAACTGACTGAGATGGATGCCTTCCTCAAACCACAATCCAAAGTGCGCGAGACGAAATCACGTGCGGTGTGGCGAGATTTAATATTGCTATATTATTGACTTACTTCACTTGAACATGATATGAACAATTTAATATACCCTCTCTGTATATCATGTAGTTTGTACACTATATAGTTACACTTAACTTTAAAGCATGAGGCAATTGTGTTAAATACATGCAAGATGCTTACATAAATCCAAGAAATGACCAATACCCAGTGTAGATTAAAACCAACAAGTCTTAAAAATAAAATATATTTTAAAATAAAATATTTAAACATACTAACCAAAAATTGATTTAGCTACATTCTCGACTGTGTTTTTGGAATGCAGTAGCTAGTGAGCTGACAGCTGTCTCCTGTCTGATCACTTCCTGATAACATTTACATTTACAATAATTGATTACACAGCAGTGGGGAGTAGATTTTATCACAGTAGATGTCTTTCTGAAAGTGCTGTAACTAAGTTTAAGAATTTAATCCACCCGCTGCTATCATCATCAATGCACTGTACCAACACAGAGCAGAGCAGCTACCTAAATGCTACTCCATCAGAGGTCGACTATCTTGTTAATAGTTTTACCTCCTCGCTACGTACGACTCTGGATAGTGTAGCTCCTGTGAAATTCAAGGCCTCAAACCAGAAGTACTTGACTCCGTGGTATAATTCTCAAACACGTAGCCTAAAGCAGATAACTCGTAAGCTGGAGAGGAAATGGCATGTCACAAATTTAGAAGATCATCATTTAGCCTGGAGAAATAGTTTGCTGCTTTATAAGAAAGCCCTCCGTAAAGCTAGAACATCTTACTATTCCTCACTGATTGAAGAAAATAAGAACAACCCTA
>VUQR01016865.1:0-37500 GCA_015108515.1 Hemichromis elongatus
CTTTTGGGACTGTCCCTCATAGAGGGACAATGGGCCCCCTACTGATCCTCTACCTAATCACACGAGGTGTGAAAACAGGTGTGGGTCTCAATCAGCCATGGTTTCGGGTGCGCTTTGTGTGAAACCTAGCCCCACCCTATCATGTGATTTCCAGAGGTCAGATGGCCCAGGATGTGAGTGGGCGTTAAGGCGTCTGGGAAGGGATCTCAAAACTGGATTATAGATGGCAGACAGTTGGTGTCGTAAACCACCGCCTCTGTTCAAAGATGGCCGTTCGCAGTGGACATAGATGGCTTCTTTCACTCCTCTTTCAAACCATCTGTCTTCTCTGTCCAAAATGTGAACATTGGCATCCTCAAAAGAGTGACCTTTGTCCTTTAGATGCAGGTGGACGGCAGAGTCTTGTCCCGTAGAGGTGGCTCTTCTGGGTGTGACACTCGTAAAAATATTGCGAGGAAAAAATCAAATTGGAAACAATTAATTACGACATGCATTACAAATAAGTGCAGTTTGCTCATACAACCTGTGTGGTTACCTGCATCCGCCTGCTAAAATCCTTTTAGTGCTCAAACTTCATTACATTATGCGTTAACTTGTTTTAAATAATATCATAGGATAATATCCTCCTTTGTACGGATCATTAAGTTTCGACTGGAACTTGGAATTCACCCCTTGGGGGCGCAATTTTGTGCATCCTTGACCAATTAGCATGGATTACCTGCCTAAGGTTAAGTAGTTAATTTGACATCATTCAAACATTCACACATCGTCACACCACAGGGGTGGCTGTAGCTCAGGTGGTAGAGCAGGTCAGCTACTAACTGGAAGGTTGGTGGTTCGATCCCAGGCTCCTCCAGTCTGCATGCACGCCTTGGGCAAGATACTAACCCCATGTTGCTCTCCGATGCATCCATCGGAGTTTGAATGTGTGTGAATGTTAAGTAGAAAATAGCACTTAGAAAAAGTGTGATTGGGTGAATGCATTAGTTGTATAAAGTGCTTTGAGTGCTCAGAAAGAGAAGAAAAGCGCTATATAAGAACCAGTCCATTTAGCACAGAACGGATCTTGACTGAGCGAGGCCACCTCAAGTGTCACTGAAACAGTGAGGTTGTTTATGTTGTAAGGCAGCTACTTAAGTAGAATTTCCAGGTATCTGTACTTCCAGTAGTTTTTTTAATGAGAACTACTACTTTTACTCCCTACATGTTAAAATGCATATCTGTACTCTCTACTCCTTACATTTTCAAATCAGACTCATTACTTTTGGTTTAACATTTGAGGGGAGGTATCATTTCACCTAACTGCAAGCCTTCAAACGTCAAATCAATTTGGTCCTATTTGGTCCTAACAGTAACATGTGAAAGCTAATCCTGCTCGAGTATTAATCACCAGGGGATGTCGCATAAAAAGACATTGAAGAGGGAAAAAAATGTATGCCATAGTCATAGGGTTAAAGTGGGCCGGTGTTTTTTGTTTGTTTGTTTGCAGCGGAGCGACTGCAGGTGTCCCAAGTTGTGGTCACGGTACTTCAACATCTTAGCTAGCCCTACAGAAGATGAGCAAGCGAGGGTAGCAGAGATTCATTTGAATTTTAGCTGATAATGCTTGAAGTCATTCATCAAATTACACCTTAATACCAACTGTATAGGGTATAATATAAAGACAGCATAAACAGTGTACTGTCATTGAGGGGGGTGAAAATCAGCCTGGACAACACATCTCGCTGAATTCAGTTGTGTACATCCACAAAGAGGAGGAGGTCAGCTGATCACAACCTCTACACTCAGAAAATCTACTGGAGCTCTGAATAAAAAATTGTGTGATCCTTTTTCTTTTCCCCAACTGAGCCACTACAACTGATTTTAGGGTTACCCCATGTGCTGAATCCCACTTTAACCCCCGGCTGTGCTCATTTTCCTGCTTAGAGGCAAAGTCACCCTCTACAATGTTGGCAGCAGAAAGTAGAGCTATCTTTTTTTATTTTCCTTCTATTTCTCTGCTCTACTTAACTGGTTCTAGTTGAGGACATTTGTTAGAATTAATATTTAAACTGAAAAAAGTTTGTATTCCTACTGATATTGTTCTATTATTACATTAATGTAGCACAAGGTTCAGTTAGCTTTGCATAAAAATAGCTGGTAGAAATGTTCTTCTAGGAGTTACTTTTACTTTCTTACTTTGAGTACGTTTCAGAGCCGGTACTTTTTCACTTTGACTTGAGTAAAGAAGTTGAATCAGTACTTTAACGTTTACTGGAGCATTTTTTAACACTAGTATCTTTACTTTGACTTAAGTACAGAATGTCTGTATAACTGATAACATTTCATTGTCTGTTTTACTATCCAGGTATGCTTTTACCTCATTCGCAGTATGCTAGGTTGAAAAAATAAATCCTTATGCATGAATGATTCATTCATTAGTGTTAAGTGGATTAACAAAAAGAGAAAACATTTCTCTGAAAATTTTCGGGTGCAAGGACTCGATTGAAAATGAACGAAAAAGCAGAAAGAAAAACTTTCAAACATCCACAGGAAGAAATATACATTTTTAAGACAGAGAAACTAATGACACTGCGCACTTAAATGGCAGCAACTTGACAATCAAAAATTAGCCACGTGCAAAGTATGTCCAGCTTTGTTGTCCATTTTACTGCATGTAAGATTTGAAACTGGTGAATGAGACCACCATCAGAAACCTTTGCTGAGATCCTGCATCAAGTAAGAAGTAGAGTCATGAAGACTTTTAGAAAGAATGCAGGTTAAAGCAGCTGTGCATTGATTTCACTTTTATGTGTTCAAGTTATATACTTTATACATCCCCTATTTTAATTGTGGTGACTTTGCTTGATTTCATTAAATAAACAGTCGTCTTTTCATCATCCCAGCACATCCTCCAAACTGGAAATAAGCAAAATACCCTCCATGAGGCACAAACTCGCACTGACACACAAACATTATCTACGCGTACACAGACAGAACAAGGTCACTTTGGGCATCTGTGTGACCAGCGGTGTTGAATATTTGGACTGTGTTTGGACTGAAAACTGGACTTGATGCCACTTCAAATAAAACGCTGCACCAAACAATTGTCATCTGTATTTGCTCGGTAGTTATTTTTATTCACTCAGTCACTCGTGGTCAGAAGAGTTGCTTTTATTGGCTGAGGACTTGTGGGAGAAGTGACCAGCAGTGTGTTGTCTGTGTTTATTTGACGATGCTGAAAGCAGTTATTGACAAAGCACACAAAGAAGAGGGAGAGGGCCGTTTTTGGTGAAGGCAGAAAATACTAAGAACAAATGGGGATAAAGAAAACGGCATTCAGAGTGCAGTCAGCAAAATGTGTTCAGAATCACTTCCCACAAAAGCCGACACGTGTCTTGATTATGTATTTAATTGTGTTGCAACACTTTAAAAACCCTATTCAGACGTATTCAGTGGGTTCTCCATTGAAGCGCACTGGGATTGGACTACATTATATTTAGCATTTATTATGTAGTCTGATTTCATTTAAAGTCCATGTACCATTAATAGAAGGATGGAAGTATATGGCACGCATTTAGAATTGACATGAAAGGCAATAAGGAAATTACCAGGCAGACGACAGGGAAGAATAAAATGTTATTGTCATTTTTATATACTTATTGGCCACCGTGAGCACTCACACAGGCACAGACATGAACAAGCCTGTCCCATCTGTTTAGCTGACCATCAATCATCCCTGACACATTATTAACCATGATAGCTCTGGTGGGTGTATCTATATTGAGAAAGGCTCTCTTTATTTACATAGAACTTATCACACGTGCTGATAAGCACACACATGCGTAGCTCCCTTGTACTGGTGTGTTTTTTAAATGTCATGCAGCTATCTGTCATGCTTTGAGGGGAAAAACACATTTATAACTTCACATCTCCATCTGACTGCCTTAGTCTAAATGGAAGTCGCCTTGGAGGAGCATGCCACAGGCATGGCCAAAGATGTAATTTGTCAGACTTCACCAGCATATGATCCCAGTGAGAGTTATTACCTGGAAACGAAAATGCGGTAGTCCAATTCAATTAGATGCTTTTTCCCTTCTTTCTCCTTTTTTTTTTAATGAAGATGAAGGTGATGTGGTGCAGCTAATTTAAGAGCTAGAGCTTTTTTTGTGTTTGTTATTAGTTAATCTTTATGGCATAGATCAAACAAGGCGCTGAAAACATTTTGATCCATGTTGATATAATAGCATCACACAGTTCTTGCATATTCATGATGAGAATCTCTCATTCCATCATATCCCAAAGATGATCCAGTGACTGTGCTGGCCATTTGAGTACAGTGAACTTCCTGTCATGTCCAAGAAACCAGTGTGAATTGATTTGAGATTTGTGACATGGCCTGTTATCTTGCTGTAAGATCTCCAAGGCATTTTTGTCCAGATAACTGCCACTCTCTGGATATTTTCTCTTTTTCAGACCATTCTCTATAAACCAGAGATGATTGGGTGGGAAAATGCCACTAAACGACCACTTTCCCAAATACAAATATTCTCAGATGATCCCTGTCTGACACCGACAACACTGCAAAGCTCCAAATCACCTTTATTCTTATTTCCGATGCTCTTTTTAGACTTCAACAGGTCGACTGAATCATATTGAGTTGCTGTCATGTAATTGGTTGATTAGATATTTGTGTTAGCGAGCAGTGGAAAAGGTGTACCGCCCACTCCCCTGGCGCTGATTCACCATTATTCCTTCCTTGGACCACTTTTGATAAATACTGACCACTGCAGACTGGAAATGCCCCATAAGAGCTGCAGTTTAGGAGATGCTCTCAAACTCAAATCCTCATGCTTGCCCGTTTTCTCTTGTAACGCATTCAATGGTCATAATATTATGTTATGTATCGCTTTAGAAAGCTTGACCATCATAGACACATTTAAGACCCATCTTAAGATTCTTAAAAAACAAACGCTTTTCATCATGTCTGTGTTCGCCTTGAATGTTGTCTATTTATTATTTCGTACTGCACAACAGCAGTACTGTAATCGCTATGCTGAATGATCAGTTTTGGTCTATTTTTAGGATACTATAATATTCTAAATTTAGCAGTCTGTCTCATATTGTCTTATCTTTAGCACTTTGAATTGTCTTTTCCTTGAAACATGCTATAAAATTTAAATGCATTGCCTTGCTGTGTGCTGTCAGTAGAAGAAACACAAAAAACCAAAGACTGCATGCCAGATTTTGTTAGGTCAACGCTTGCCACTCCACTCCACTCGGGACTAATAGAAATCATGCTTTAAAAACACAATGCCTTTTACACCTACTCGAAATGTGTCTAGGTAACAAACCATGGGACTACAAGTGACCTCGCGGTTCCATTTACACTCGACTGTCGGTAATGAATTGCAATCTAAGCTGCCAAAATATTTGAAGAAGCTACTTGACTTTTAAATATTACATCTGTGGTTGGCTTGTTTCAAATCACCTCTTGAAAAACGTTTTTGGGCTTGGCAAATGCAATGAGAGCTACTCTTCAACACTTTTGCAACAAAGTTACATTTCTTTTTGTTAGTAAAAGTTATTGCAAAAGGGAAATTAATGCAAGGCTTGTTCCATGTCTATGATAGATAGCAAATTTGTCTTCCCTGTGTTTGATATGTATTTACTTATCTATATTTCAGACTATTCTTGTCTTGTAGATAAGACAAATGCAAACATTTTATTGTTTCACCAGGGGACAAAATGTAGTTCAAGGGGCAGAGTGTGCTAAACCCAATTAAAGCAAAGAGACACGGTGCAACTTGAAGGTCAAACCTCACCCTGACTATTATCCACTCACAGCAATGCCAACATCCACATGCGAAGGGAGACCTTAATCTGTACAATATATTCTCCTCATGCTTCCCCTATTTCAGGAGACAAGGGGCCTCTCTTCATTTGCAGTGTGACGGGTGTGTTGCAGGGGGTGTCCCTGCCGGCTACAGATGATGGCTGCGTAGAGGCAGTGGAGTGACTGACGACTCAGAGATAGTCCGTCTGTCAGACAGAGTGATGGCTGGGAGACACTCTGTGACAGATCGGGCGAGACGAGAGGAAATAAGAGAAGAGGAGGGAAGCCTGGCAGCTTTGTTTTTCATTCTGGGGGGATGTGGGGAATGGGGCAAGAAGAAAAAAAAAATCACAAACGGTGGGTGTGTTGCTTTTAGATGATCAGCAGGCACCTATACTTGTTGGCGTTATCAAGAAGGATAAAAGGCTAAAAGTGTGCTCTATTATCCATTAAACTTGTATCTGATGTAGTTCAACGTGATATTAACGTGAAAGCTGTCACCCTGGGACTAATCAGCCTGGTCTCTAATCAGCCAAGTATCTTAATTAGGCTTGGGAGGGTTGCTCGAGAGCAGTCCTCTGCCTGACTTTAATCAGTCAGACCTCAACTGGCAACAGCTTTGGGGAAAAATGTATTGATAATGCCTTTTGATTAGCTTGAACACAGATGGGTTTTTCCTTGAAACTCTCCGCCACAAAGGTGCCATTTGCTGTTGACATTTTTGACTAACAGCACTGTTTCCCACACTTACTTAAATCTCAGGGGATGCCGATGTCGGTTTGAGGTAGATTTATTTATAATTTAAATTTTTAGTGAAATGCATCATTAATAATTGGACACATTAGCACAAAAATAGAACACAAATCTTTAAGCCCAAAGGATGAGTTCTAATGCTTTTTTAGTCTCCCGAGTTTCCCCACACACCCCTCCCTTTAATTTCACCTCTCTTTCACAATTACTTTTAAAAAATCCTGTAGTCCCCAAACAATAACTTACGTTGACTTTGACGACACTGAAACTTTTACTACTTCCACTGTTATGCCAACATTTGCACTTCTTGAGTGCAATCAGTGGAAGGTACAGACCTTCATCCTGTCATTGGGACTAATTTCAAGACCTATAAAACTTTTGGTTTTGATTGTGTTTTAAACGTATTGAGGTTTAAAGAGCGTCACGGTGAAATACAAATGCACCACCTCGTTAAACAACTTATATGCTGAGCTTGAGGTTGTAAGCAATGTGATTTTCTCAGTTGTAGATTTAATAATATAAAAGTGGACTAATCAGCAGAAGCAAAGGTTGCCATATTGCCCAACAGGTATGTCAATAATATACTTTTTTGTCTTATGTTTAATTTTGTTTTCTCAGTTAATATTCACTTCTTGCCATTCGTGCATGCATCGCAGCTAAATCTGAACCTAGCTGCTTGGAAAAGTTAAATACATTTGCATAACCCTTGCTGCAGAGCAGCCACTCCTCCCGGTGTCACACAAAGTGCTTCTCTAGGGGTCACATGTGGATTGCAGTCTCAGGTTTCGCCGCCTCTCGGCCCCAATATTTTCCGGGACAAGAGTAGTACTAAGACACACATTAGCATAAACCCTTCCCTCTCCTTGCTGCTTTTTCCTCCCTTAGTCTGCCCTTCACAAACTCCCTGACAAGTCCTATTTCCTTAGTGTTGAAACTAATTGGCCTGCCTCAGAACTGAGCTTTTACAACTCAATTACTTTCTTTTTTCCTGTTTGGGCTCTAGGCAGTTCAATCAGGAGTTTGAGTAGCATTTGTATTCAGAGCCATTGTACGTGAAAGATCCTTCAGTTTAAATAAAACACTGAAAGTTTGTTTTGTGGGGATGAGAGCCTCGAGCTTAACCGCTAAACTCCTGCTGAGTCACACGTACCAGGGAAGCCTTAATACTTCTAAAACCGACGTGTTTCAACACTTCTTGCTGTTTGCTGTTTCTGCCACCGTATGAGCATATGTTTGCAGTGGGAAGTGTTTGTGAGGAGTGAAAAAGAGCTGTCCAAGGTATTGCCTGTCAGAGTAGCTGTAGTCATTATGAAAGAAAGTGATAGCCGTGCTTACTAACACTGTCATCGTTATTCAGCAGAATGACAGCAACACACGCCATAATGTATACCTGCAGGCTGAGGGAAACGGTGAGTGAGACTTTCACTGGCTCAGGAAGGAGGAAAAAATGAGATGGAAAAAAAAGGATGGTTGACAAGAAAGTCAGAGGACTATTGTGATGTTTTGTCAAAGTCGGCTCTCTAGTTTCCTGTTTGTCTCATTGTTGCTGCTATATTTTCCTGTTTGCGTTTCGTGTCATCTTCCACTCTGCCTCTTTGTCCTTCGTTCTTTTCTTGTTTTTCTGTAAAAGAGCACTGATTAAAATAACTTGTCAGAGGTCTCAGTAATAATAAGCTCCTGAAACTGTTTAAGTCAGCTTTGAGCTCTGCACACACATATAGCATCACGCAGAGAAACACATTTACAGTCCTCCATGATTCAGTTTGTCATATTTTGTATTCACAAAGGGGTGTACTGGTCATTTTGGCCTATAATCTCTCTCAGCTCTCAAGGTTGGGACTCTGAGTGCTCAGCTCTAAATATCATGATCAAATATGACTAATTTTGATTGGTCCTCCAACTGTCTGAGTGTCGCTGTCCCCTCCTCTAATTGACTTCCTGGTGTTTCCTCCCACAGTGATAATCTCCAATCAACCATCTGCCGTGTCATCTCTGTGCGCCACTCCTCTGCCCTTCCCTCCATCCCTTCTCCATGTTCCCACTTTCCCCTGCTGGTAATGTCAAGATGCAATATTCTCTCAAAATAGCCATTAATAATAAAACCCCATATGAAACCAAATACAGAATTGGTCTGTTCTTGTTCTTTCTTTATACACAATTTATGTTTCACAGTATGAAGATGAGTGTGTCTTATGGACATAATAGGCCAGGACAGATGGCCTACCCTCCCACCAATCCAGTACCGCACACAGACACACACAAACACACACACACACGCATTTACATGCGCAGACACAAGCCTCAAGCTCAGCCTCGGTGTTTGGTCGTGGTTGTTGTTGCCTGTTCCAGTACTAGCCTTATTCTGTCGCTCAGAGCAGCAGGAGAGAGCTACATCTGTGCCGCGTTCGCTTGTGATGTCAGTACAGAAATAGAAGTGAAGGAGCCGGCGTTTGAGCCGACCATTCAGCACTCTGACATCCCCGGGTAAAAATAAGCTGCCTGGGACGCGGTAGGCTCTTTGGTGCTTGGTGTTCAGTTTAACATCTGCCTGTCATAACCCGGTAGAGCTTTTTAGTGTGACAGGGCAGCAACAGGTGTGCCATCTGAGACTGGATGAAATTTCAATTTGCTGTTTTCACTGTTATCTTAACAAGTCCAGTTCAGTTTAATTTTCCCATTTATAATTAAGTATGTCATCTTTGATTAAAATTTTGGCATCTGAGTGACTCCATGCGTTGTAACAAAAGGAAAGATTTAACAGAAGATGCTGTGAAATTAAAACCTTTTGTCATGTAGTTGCTGTTTTGTTATAAGTGAAGCAACTAATGTGAAATGACACTGACATGTTTCCAGCGTTGATACTGAAGCTGGGAGCAGAAAATTGCTAAGACTAGTCAATGGGAGACGACTTTTGGTTACAAATGATACAGCGATCAGTGCAGAGGAGCGCTGCTTCTTGCTAGCAATTCATTTTGGTGCTTGTTGTGGAATTACAGTAATCCACTGACAACTCAAGTAGCAGTTTTTTTTACTGACAGTTCAATAAGGAAAATAATTTCTCTCACAGATTCTCAAATTATCTATTTAGCAAGAGTCTGTAGTTTGTCAGTCATTCAGGAAGTCTCACTTCCATCAAGATTTCACTAATAAAAATTCAAGGTCACACAAATAAAAACATTTACAAGCACTCTTAGAAAAAATAGCAAAAAAGTGCTATGTAACAAATCTCATATGATCTCAAATAAGCTATTTGAGCATTACCCTGTCTTCACTGTACTCAAATGGTCGCCACAGTCGCCAACGGAGAACCTCTAGGATGGGATTGAATGGGAAATTTACATGTTGGATGCGAAGGTGTAATGCTATCATGTCAATACAAATCAAAATCTCAGAGAAATGTTTCCAACACCATTTTGAATCTAACCCACGATGAATTAAGGCAGTTCGAATTAAAAAAAAAAAAAAGTCTGGTTGATGTATTTTTAAAATTGTGTATGTGAAAAATAAACCTTGGAACTTGAAAGTAGAGATTTAATCTAACAAAGGTCAGAGCCCCTCTCGATTCTGGGATTCAAAATGCAGTATGTTCTTTATTTTTGAGGACAGACTCCTCAGCAGAGAGGATGCCAAACGTGCACATATCTCTGGAGGGATGTTCTTCCATTCTTTCCCCAACTACATCTTAAAGGAGTTGTGTTATTCTTTAGTTCTCTGAAGTCCAGCGACATTCCTTGCTAGTTCAATCCCCCCTTCCCTCAATCCACATTTCTTCTTCGGAAATTCTTCTGTGATTTTTTTTTTCTTTCTTTTTTTTGCACAGGTCCTTGGATCATTATCATGTTCGAATTTTTCTGTGAGGCTTCAGGAGACTGGGAGTCATCCTGTCAGCCAGTATTTTGGGAGATTTCATCTCATCTCTTTCATCTCTCCAATACCTTTTCCACTCATGCAGCCACATATCATCACACTCAGTTCGGTGCTTCACTGACAACACTATGCATTCCCTGCAGTGTCCCTGGCCAGGTTCATGCCAAAACATGCTGAACCTCGAATCTTAGCTGAGCACATTTATTTTGGTCACATATAACTTAACAACATGCTGCCAATATTCATCACAATTTAGCAAGTTTCATCAAGCAAGTTTTCTTTCCCCCTTTTTGGATACTGACCATAGACACTGATTTCTGCAACTTGTTGTACAAATTCTAATTTTCATCGACAACCCCAGTGCCAAGTGTAAAGCATTATTCTGTTCAGTTTTCAGAGTGAGATGGCGCGCTGACACAATGGTTCATTTTTGCTGCTGCAACTGTCTTTAGAGTCATTTTTAGTTGGCAACAATCTTCCTGTTTCTTCACCTAGCAGTTTTATAATTTTTCATATTGTCAGGTCAAATTGCAGTTGGCCTCAGTTTCGATGCAGTGGTCTCGGTTGTTCTTGCTTGCGTGTCGGTAATCATAGGTGTACTCACTTGTCATAATGAGTCTCTAAAGTTTTGACTTTTTAAAGTATCTTGATTATTCATAACAGGAAGTGCTCTAATTGTCAGCTTATGAATAATTCAACAATAAGCGGTGATACAATTTTGAATCACTTAACAGTGAAGTGATAATGTTTTCAGTACACAAACTGCATGTATGTTTAAAAATCAGTCACGTCAAAACTACACAGCATCACTGGAAGAAATGAGTTGTAAAAAACTGTGCGCATGTTGAAGTTTTTGATCTTCCTCCCCCAATCGATCTGTGTCGATGTCACTTTCCCCTAGCTTTAGGTTTAAACCTCTCCTCAAAGCTCTTGTGTAACTTTTCTGCTAACTCTGGATTCAGTAAGGTGCACAGTACAGCTGGGTAGATTTGTCCAAAAACTCTCTAGCACTTGACAGAGGAATCGATTGGGTAATGCTAATCTGGAATCTCCGCTGATGAGAGTTGTCATCGACCTGTCACAGAGGTCCACAAGTGAGAATTTGCCTGACTGAAACGGCAGCAGGGTGTCAGAGAGGGGGAGAATTTTGTTTTCGTATCTGCTTGACAATCAAACCTGTTATAATTAAAGACAAGGAGCAATCCCCGAGGAAAGCTCTATCAAAGTGATTTGACCCATTGATTAGCGGATTGAAACCCAAGCATCGTGTACTGTGTGTTGATGTGTGTTTGTATGCAGATCTTCTGTTGGTTTTGTTTTGCTTTGCTTGTTAGTTTTCTGTAGTTATTCGTAGTCTGTCCATATCAAACGATGTCAGTCAGCAAGGTGTGTGACTGTATCTATCCCTTAAGGGTACTATAGACCAACAATAACTAGGGCTGCAAGAGAGAAATGAAAAAAGCCATAATTAGAGGCACAATGAAATCCTAACGCAATTACATTGAGTTCTTTCTGCAGAAAACAACAGGATTAAAGTTTAAATGACTTATTTGCAAAGACAAGCAATATAACAGTCTTCAGCCATGTTATCAGGGTTTGAGGGCACAGAATGCAAAATTCATCATGCATTATTAATAAGTTTTATATTAAAAATAATATATGCACACTTCCAACATCTCCCATTACAGAGTGGAGTTGGAGCTATTGATTAAACATTTCATGTGTGCAGCTCATCATGTGTTTGTTCAAAGACAAAAACAAGAACTAGGAAAACATATCTTGACAATAATGTGGCAGCTTATGCTGTTGTTATCCTGCGACATATGTAATGCTAATATGCTAAATAATTACACAAATAAAATTAGAGACATTTTATTTAAAACTTTTTCAGAGATATTTTTTTATCTTCTGCCACTTGTCCGGCAGAAGATGGATCTGTTCTCTCTGTGACCTGCAGGGACACCAGTCCAAGCAGGGAAGCCCAACATTACTCTAACCTGACTACCTCTTTGTCCTCTCAACAAGGCATTTTTAGCCAACTGAGACATATAATAATCTCTCCAGTGTGTCCTGGTTCTGCCCCAGGACCTCTTCCCAGTAGAACATACTCAAAACACCTAGCCATACCTAAACCACCTCAACATAGGCTGAGCCCAGAGACTATAAAGAAGCTCACTACTGACTGTAGAAAACGTTACTTTAGTCATTGGCCACTACCCACAGCTTGTTACCACAGATGAAGTTTCATATGTCACTCCCAACCTGTCACAGGCTTTGATCACATTTAGGTCAGCTCAACAGCTGCCAACAAATTGCCTTTGAGCTAAGAGTAATTCTGAATTATCCAGCTATCACAGAACACAGAAAGCAAAACTGACATATGTTGTTAGCTATACAAGGCTCTGTATGCTAACTTACCTGTGCGCTACAGTTTGCACTTAGTCCCGGTTTGGCTGCCAGTTTTGTGTAAGCACACCGGTTTGTCCTCTAGGCACTGACTAAAAAGCACCAGCTGCTCATTTGGCAAACTTAAAACACTCAAAAAAGGACACGAAGAATGAGCAGGCTCCTGCTGGTATCTGTTTCTTTCTTCGTTCAAGTATAATCCACAGGAACAGGCCTCTCCCTGACAAATGCCAGTGTTCCCATCTACAGCCTGTTACAGTTGGCCAAAAAGATCACAAAAAAGGAGATGCGTCTCTTTCTGAGGCCATCTTTCTAAACTAGCTAATAAAGCATAAAGAAACAGACATACCGTATGCTAACCAAGCAGGGCTGACCATGAACCTTTCACCATAGCTAACAGCTAACAGATGTTTCATAGGGTGCTGTATTTTTCTGAGGACATCTTTTTAAGGAGATGAATGAACTTGAAATACACATCTTCGGTTAGTCTTTACTTTGATGCTGGTTGCTAATTAACCCCAAATCTTTACATCTAATATATATATATATTTTAAATATACAGCTTGCTCAGCGAGCTTTAAAAAAAGCTAAAGGGTTGTTTACAAAACCGTCTGCTGTTTGAAAGTTTTTACAAGTGTCCTCTAGCCAAAAAGATTGCCATTATTGTTTTTTTTAAAACCAATTTGTTGTGTTGCAATGTGCATAATGCTATTGGCTAAAAACCACAAAAACAACACGCTGACAGAATTCACCAAGTAAAGAAGGTAGTCTGCTGCTTTAAATGAAATCCTACCCAAGAGCCTTTTCCACTCTTTTAACCTAGTTAAAACCTCTCAACCTTCATCAGACATAACTCGACCAAGTGTCTTTAGATTTAGACAGGCAATAATGAGGTAGTTATCTTAAGTAATGAGAAATAATAAATGGAAGTCTGTCTATAATCCTGTGTTCTTATGTAAATATCAATTTAATTTCCCTAAACAAGACCTCAGCAAAGCATTTTTCACCAGAGGGCAATCAAGATAGTTGCTAGTAACAGGTATGTGAAACTCCTGTCTACCTGTAAATAATTCCAAAGCCTCATCTCATCTCACATCAAATATTTAAGTGGTTCCCAGAGTAATAAAGTTAGGATTGATTAGAGGACGTGCCCCTGCGTTAGAACGCCTTAGGCGGGATGAAACCAATAAGAGAGGTAATTATAAGAAGAGAAATGGGAGAAAGATCGAGAAGCAAGATACACTTCACTAAACTTGTGTCTACCTTTGTGTCGGTATTTCTAGTTAACAAATGTGCAGGCAAGGGATATGCATTCATTATAACTAAGGTACTGTCACAAACTGCTTTCATATCTGCAAAGCAAGGCAGACTAATTGAATCTATGTAAATATCTTTGCATACCCGGTGAGTTGTGCAGCCAAGTGACTGGTCATTATTAAATTCAATCCCTGTGTGAAGGCCTATGTTCAAAGTCACAAACTGCCTTTAAATGTATTCTATATTTAGAGTATATAAATACTATACAGGTAACTCCAAAGCACATGTCTGCCATCTAGTGTTAAGCTCTAGTAATCACACTGTTTCTAAGAGGCTGCACGTGGTTGTTTCAGTGTGGTAGTGGCTTTCCCAGACATTTCACCTGAACTCTAAAAGCTGCTTAAAATATATTAATAGCTCAGGAGCTGATATAACATAGTGCTGGAAATCCTGTTAAAACAATGAATTGGTAAACACACGTGAGAGCGGGTAGGAGAAAAAAGAAGCATAAATATGCAGGTTAGACATATCATCATACTTATAAGAAACATGACCAGCACGCAAGAATGTGGAAGAAAGTGTATTTAAGTGACTTTGAACATGGTGTGGTTGTTAGCACAAGACACATTCTACCACATACTTTAGAAACCGGTGCTCTACTGGGATTTTCCAGGGCTAGGGTTTACAGAGAATAGTCTGAAAAGAGAGCACCAACATTCTGGTCAAAAATCACTGATAAGAGGTCAGAATGAGTGTGAGATTGTGGTAAGCTTATAGTAGCTGATAGAAGGGCAACATTAACTAAAATAACTCTGAAGCAGATGGGCTTCAGCAGCAGAAGACCACACCTGGTGCCGCTTCTAACATGAAACTATGAAACTGAGGCTGTAACAAGCTCACATAAATTAAAGAGCAGGAATGAGGACTCTCAATTTGTCTTACAACATTAATC
Source organism: Hemichromis elongatus (assembly GCA_015108515.1). NCBI lineage: Eukaryota > Metazoa > Chordata > Actinopteri > Cichliformes > Cichlidae > Hemichromis > Hemichromis elongatus. Next base: position 15,048 of record VUQR01016865.1, read on the forward strand.
GTAAGGTCAGGATGTAGTGTCAAGAACATGAAAGCACAGATCCATTTTGCCCTACATGGGCAGCTTAGACTGCCGATAATATAGTGGTGTGGTAAATATTTTCTCTGCATGTATTTGGAACCAATTAAACACGAATGATGGATAATGGATGTAAAGCTGACAAATCTTCAGGAACTGTGTGATCATGTTGATATGGACCCAGCACCTTGTTGAATCTGTGTCGTGAAGAATTAAGGCATTTTTAAAGGCATCGAGAGGTCCAACCTAGTACTAGCAACACCTATAAGTAATAAAGGGGCCAGTGAGTGTACATTCGTCTGTATTTAACAAAAATCAATTTGGACAATTTAAAAAATTTGCTAACAATGTTTGTGAACGTTCGTTATTCATGTTCTAAAATTACTTTAACAATAATAATTGTGAAGTTTGAGTTTAGTAGAAACACTTACATAATTTCAAATTATTTTATTATTTAAAGCTTCCCAAAGATATCCAAACGTTCAAAGATTTAGCATAAAGTTGAATTCGCGATATTTTCAGTATTGCTGCCTTTGAATAGGAATTTACATTTACTTCAAGCACTTGTGAAATAATTCAACATGAGGAGCATCACTATAAAAAGTTTTAGATAGATATAACGAGATTTATAGTATTTGTATTTTATTTTTAATCTAATCCTTTATTCACTCATTGCCCGAACTCAAACAGCACTGTGTGGCACTAAAACAGCGGAATTGCCTAATCCATCTTGTAGTTGCAAAAGTTAGCATTTTTGATGCAAACAAAAAGAAGAAAGTAGTAAACAGGAAGAGCCCAGAGACATTTGTGTGTGATCAGATTTAGGGGGTGCAAAAATGCCCTCGATCTTATGCTGGATACAGTTAATCTGTGGTTTTGGCGGTGGAGGGGTTATACTAATTTTAGAGTACCTAGTTTTCAGAGGAAAGTGTGGAACACGCGGATCTTGAGACTTTTCGTCCGTGGAATATTCCTTGTAGAGAACTTGATGAGCTTGTACAAATTTGAGCAGCTTCCAAAGCTGGAAAAGGGGGACCAGTGAGCAGTCCGTTTGTTCCCATGAAGGTTCCAGAAAGAAGATGAGCAGCGCTGGAAAACCTCGATGCTGACTGCATACTGACCCGGCCCCCACTGAGACACGCGCACCAGAGTCACGGAAGAGTCAAAACCACAGGTGTGAGGGGAAACGCCGTGAAACACAGACTCCCCCGGCCTCACAGATGCTCCTCTCTCCCACACCCTTCCAGCCTCTTCTGCTAATCCCATTCCACTGATGTTACAGAGGGCCTGAAGGCACACATCCTCCAGGGCCTCCTTATCAGGAAACTGGAGCAGGATGGCAACAAGACGAGGCACCGCACCTCGGCGTAGTAATAGTTCCTGCAGCTTAGCTGAAGGGGAAAGTGAGCACTGAATATTAAATCAATTTATTGAGCCAACTTTATTTAAAAAATAAATACAGGACATTTGCTATATAGCATAAAGGCAAATGTAAAATGCAATGTTGACTTTGATAGAAGCTTCAGATTGTGTGGGGAACGGTTGCTTAACTTACAGCTATCATAAGACATGCGTGAGATGGCCCTCGCTGCGTGAAAAAGCAGCTCTTGGTCTGAACTGGTCAGCACCGACAACAAAGCTGCAACCAAGCCCGTGTCACCAAAACCTTTACGAATCACAGCTGATGGGGGAAAAAACGTGATAAAGTTTACTGATAAATAATATACAGTAAAGAAAGAAGACTTTGTATTTGACTAATAACTTTTGAAGCAACAGAGAGAGAAAGCTTTCAGTTTTACCAGCAAACCTACAGATTAACATTAGACTTTGTATTAAATAATAAACTGTACATAGATAAAGTATAAAAGAAAATAACCATTAATTACTTACATTCCTTGGCAAGTTCAGCCACTAGTTTTGCAGTCAACACACCCAGAGGACCTCTGCTTCTCAAGTTCAGAGCAAGGATTGGCAAGATCCCACTGATCACCACCTGCTCAGCAGCACCTTTCTCTGGACACAAGTGGAATTGCATATTTAAAAACACGTGATATTTTTGAAACTACTAACAAACACGTGTTGCATTCTCTTTATATAGCCTTAGAAGAGTTTGTCTCTCAAGAGATTGTATAGACTATATGTCAAGTGACCTGAACTGAATTTTGTAATCTGTTTTTTTTTTGTTGTTGTTGTTTTTTTTTGCGTGACCTCTCTGACCCTTAATCATCTCTGCCACCTTCTTATCCCGCTGTCGACTTGCTCGGAGAAGCAAATATATCTTAACCTCTTCTTAGTGCTCACAACTGCCTCGCACATCTCGCTTCACGAGGCCATTCCTTATCAGTGAGGTGTTGCGGCCTATGATGTAGCTGTTGTTACAGGTGTTATTCCTACATATTCCTGACATTAACCCCTCATTAGGTTTATGTCACAAAATCTACAGCAAGCCATCAAATGTTTGATATTCCCTAGCATAGTATTATATCTAAAGCAATTAAAGGAACTTACTCTTTTCCTTAATGCTGGCCATCACTGTGTTCAAATGGGGTTTAAGCTCATCTTCAATGAGCTCCACACCGAGGACTCTGATAGCGCCTAAGGCATTGTTTAAGTTGTCTGCGGGGGCAAACGGGAAAATTGAAATATTAAGAATTATAAAGTGATAGTAGAGGGAGCATTAGAAATATGAGTGTTACAAAGAGCTTGGCAGGGCATGAAACAAAGCATGACACAAGAGAAATAACGGTTTACTGCACTTTAACAGTAAATATAAGCATATAAAAAAGGCACTTCTCATGTAAAACATACACACACATGAAATCTAGATGTCAGCTTCTTTCTTGTTTACATTCAACTGATCAGCATTTTTAAGTAAATGCTGAACCATGTAGTTATACTGTTTACTGTTTATTAGCATTCAGTTAGTTAATGCTGTTACACAGAAAGAGAAAGCCAAGGATTAGCTTAAAGCAGGGGTGTCAAACTCATTTTACATCAAGGGGCAGACCAGTAAAACCATTGCCTACAGAAATAACCTAAAGAATAGCTCCAATTGGTTCGGTCTTTCTTTACTTAGAAGTCTATAGACAAAAAAGTACAATTTTGATAATATGTCTCCGCTTTTCTGCATTATAAAGAAATGCTGCTGTAGTAAAATTTAAAGAAATACAGTAACAAGACTCACTGGGTGAATACTAATAATAAAAAAGCAACCAGATATTGGTTTATCTGTTACTTACTCCTACTTACTGTCTTTTCCAGTAAGAAGACTGTAAAATGAATGAAAATACAGTTAAGGGTCCAAAATTTGTGCTCTTTAAAATTTCTATATTTTTTATTGGCGTTATCCAACAGGGCAGACTGGACCATTTGCTGGGCCATAAGTTTGATAACTGAGACTTAAATAAATCAAACACTACAATTAACCCTGAACAAGCAGCGTCTGCATGGTGACATTTGATAACAAGCGATACACGTAGGTGAGATTTTGGATGCTAAATTACAAAGATGGACAATTTAAAAGTTAGAGCTAGACAGAAAGTTGTGTGTGTTTGGAGAAGGGTTGGGGTTAGGTTTGTACCAGATGTACAGGATTCTACTTTTGACTTGCCCATAAGGATAGTCAAAGTTCATCCTTTTAACTTTAATTATTTTTACATTATCAATAAAGTATACATTATTAAAAATAGCGGTATATAATGGTACCAGCTTTATCACAGCTCACCTGAGCCTGTCACAAACTCTACAATGATGTTTAAAAAACAGGTCAGCCAAGTAAAATAAGTAGGATGTATTATATATAACATTCAGAGGTCAATTTCAGGTATACAATGCCACTATATTACTGGAAGAAAAAGTTTTTACTGTAGGTGTTTTTGTAAAATTGTATGCAAAATGCTGTCTGGACAAATACTGAGCATCAGCATCAATGCTTACTAGTCATAAGATAATGCTTAATAATTTAATATAGATCTTTAATAAGAAGAGGTCTTCCATCCTTATGAGTTATAGCTGGATTGGACGTTATTCAAATCTACTAGACAACAGTCAAGTTTGTAGGATACTAATATCCAGCAGCAGGACCTGCTGAACTTGCATTAAAGGTTTTGTTGTGTATATATACACCAGTATCGGTATATAGCCTGCATAACCCAGAAAAAAAGAGTTAAAAAAAAACAGTCCTACAGTAAAGCTTGGCACAGCTCACTGCTGACTAATCAAATCTGATCTACACCCTCGTAAAACAACACACCCTTCTCCTGTGCCAATCAGTTCATGTTTAGATACAAAATTCAGTGCAGTGATGTGAATGGAAAACAATCCATGCCAGTGATGTTCACGGGTGTGCACTGTGGAGCTCAGTCTTGAGGATTGTGCGACTGTCACATTGCACAGGAATTAACAACAAAGAATGGTTGGGCTGATGAAAAAGCATGTTGCAGAACCGAAAAGTTGAACATAGCGTTGCCAGTTAAAAAACTGTTTTATGAACATTCATATGGCCATTTATGAATTCATAGAAACTACAGGTGAGCTTGTGATTTGGATCTCTTTCTTAGTTGTAAATACTAACAAAATGATTTCAAACAAAACAACTTACTTACCTAAATGCAGACAGTTTTATGTGAAACACAAAAACAACAATCACCATACAGGTGCTTTTGCCTATTGCAGGTGTTGCAATCACAACATCAAGAGCCAATATCTAAGCCCTGTGACTATTACCAATTTTCTTTACAGTGTAACATATTCAGTCACGCCACTCTTCTACTCACCATTTGGTGTGTAAGGTTGCAGTTGACTGGATCTGTTTTTATCCCTCTGGGAATGCATGGATTTGTGTGAGAGGGGCACATTGGGGTGCCCCATTGTGCTCCGTCCTGCCGTCTCTGGACCACTCGTACCTATCTTAGATGGACATGTTTCGAAATGCACAGGACTTTTTAAAAGCAGTCTTCTTTTTTCTTTTAGTGCCGTACGTTCGGGTCATTAGCTGCTGCTTGGAGGACCCCCCTATTTCAACTTACGTGTCCTTTTGACAACAGTGTATTTCACACTTCCCTGCACTGTTGCTGTTTTCCCTCCGTTTTCTTACAGGTCCATCTACTCTGGCTTCCTTGTGCTCCAGCTGACTCTGTGTTCCCTGTCAGGGTTAATACAGAGCAAATCCTCACTAAAGCTGTTCTGTCTTCCACTCACCGCTTGTGGATGTGTGTGCGCGTGCACTGTTAAGGTATTAGCACTTGGCTGACTCTGCTGAGTGTATTTCTATACTCTCGTAATGCCTTTCACCTTCTAGAAAATCTAAGTCAAAACAGCACAGACAGATGGTCGTCTGTTTTTGTATACAAGTCTGTTTTAAGGCGTCATTTTTCCCGATTTGTGTCAGTTTGGATTAGAATTGAATCTGATGAGTTTATTACAACAAAGGTTTTCTGCTTATTAAACAATATTCTTTTGAGAAATCTTAGGTTTGAGCATTTATGTGGGTTTGACTTTGGCTAGTACCACTTACCTAAATGTTGCTGCGGACAGTGCACTCTGCCAGTTTGCAAAAACTGCTTTTCTGGATTTCAAGGAGCAAGGCGAAGAGTGGAACAAACTGCCTCTATGCCCCGCCAGACACCACTGGATGGGACACGAAATAGGTCAGACTTGAAATAGCCTCAAAACAGAGACGTACAAAAATGTTAAGCTGGTGGATATAATTTTGTTTCCAATGTTTAATCCAACTCTGGCACTCCAATCCTTCACTATTACATTATATCATCAGGGAACTGATTATTTTAAACTAAATTTATACACCCCCCTCCCTTGTACAACCAAATCAGCTCAAGCTGTGGGGTTCCCATTAGTGTCTGGCACCATTACTCACAGGTATTTTGGGATGTATGGTGGTGCCACCTCGATCTGATTGGATCAGATTGGGATGGGTTGGTTGCTTTGGCTCTTTGATATTTTCCTGAGCAGTTTTTTCAGCATGGTGGGCATGAACCTGTTAACCAATCAGTGAATGCGGCTTCCGTAGCAGTGAGAGAGAGGGTAGGTTCAGACAGCAAGGCTGTTTAAATAGGTGTGGTGGTAACACGCTAGGTTTCCCAGATGAACTTTAATATTGCAGCCGATCGGGGTAGCTAAAGCCTCTGTCAGCTCCTGCTCCATTTATGAGGTAACAAAAAGAAAAACAGAAGACAATTCTTGAAACTAGACCATCCTGTTTTACTCAACTCAAGTAAAAAACCCTATTTCCATTATTCTAACACAGAAGTGAAAATCTACGGAATAAATACAATGCTGAAACGGTCAGCTGAAATCTATATTTGATATTACCCATGTACCAGCGTTTCTGTTGGCTGAAAGAATAATGTAAGATTAGATTCTGATTGATACCAAGAAACAAAACCTGTTACTGAAGTAGCACATGATCAATTTAAAAAGATATCTAGAGATTTTGGAAAATGCACTTATTGGCTTTCTTGCAAAGGCTTAGATGAGATGACTGACACCACAGCTGTATCAGGTACACAGTAAACATGGCGCAATTTCACCATGTTGTGATGATTGCCTAACTTAGTACAGAAAGCGGAAACAGTTTTCAAAACTCCATCTAAATGAAACAAAACTTAAGGTTAACGCCATATTTCATTTACTTTGCTTTAATCGGATTTAAAAAAAAAACAAAAGAACAAAAAGAAAATATTGCACAGTGTGCCATGAAAACACTGCTTTGTCTTGTCACACTTATTTTTGTGCATGAATTGAACGAATAGAAAGGGTTGTTAAATCCTATTGTCAGCTATCGTATTTCTTATTTCATGACTACTAAACCAGCTTTGATGAAGTCACAGCTATCCTACCTTTGTCTTGATTTTCTGCTCTTTGCAAAAACAAGGTTTTAACAGAAGATGGGTGCAAAATATTCAGTCCATTAGAGTGGCTGAAGCCTGAGCTTTACTTGTAAATATGCTGACCTCTTTATTTTAAACTTTGGGCATGTTGAAATAAAATATATATACAAAAGAAAAAGAAATATTTACAGCATCTTTTTAACTTTGGGCAGAGCCATCAAGCCTTTTTGTGTGTGTGTGTCCAGCCTTAGTGATAAGGTACGTTAACCCAGTGTGGCTCTGACTACATATTACAACTCTCTGGAAGAAGGTGAATACCTCCTTAAAGCCTGACACCAATATGTAACATGTTGTAATGATTTTGAGCCCACTACAATGGAAAGCTTAATTTACCCAGACCTCTGTCCCATCGCTGAGATCTATTTAAACAGGACTATGTTTGGGTCTTTATAATTGTCATGTGAATGACTGTCAAACGGGTCCAACTGAACCGAGGCCGCTGGAAACAGTCTCATAACCCACAGAGACCAGGGTGAGGACATTACTCTCCACACCATCTGGCTTACACTGCTCTGCTGGGGTCTCCACAGCTCCAGCAGCTACCGTTTCCTGTCTGATCTTCTTCTTGGCTCTGATTCGACCCTTAGCTTTTGAAATGAGCTTTCCTTGCTCTTTTTCCCCTCCAGACACCTTATGAAGCTTCTCACTGTCCATCAAGCGAGTTTTGCGGTGGCGCCTGCGGACGCGGCGCATTTGTGGACCCGAGTCGGCCGGGTCAGATGCTGCGACACCCGACAGGATGCGAATCTGCTGTTCAATTACCATAATAATCATGTCAAGTGCAACATCAAGCATTCCAAGACCGAGGCCATGAGTGACGTTGTCGAATGCACCACTGTTGACCGGGTCCCTAAAACACTTTCTCATGTCCTCAAGATGGTTCCTAGGAAAAAAAGAGCAAGTGTTATTTTTGCAAGCACAGTAACCATGTTATACAGCGCGCACAGTAATGAAAGACATACTTTGTTTCAATAATTTTGGACCAGTGTTGAACTGTATTTGTCTCTGGGATAAGCTGCTTAGCCATGTTGCCGTAGTCAATGTAGTCATGGGCAAAATCCTTCATATCGTCACACAGAGCTCTGGTGTCACCTATAAAATATAAATTGACTAAATTAGCAGCCGAGTCTTTCAAACTCATTATCAATTCCAAACATGGCTTGACACACACGCCACCCCACAAACACACACACACACACACACATCTATAACCTTCAGTGAGTTTGGAGAAGGACGAGGATACAGAGGTAGTTGTGCTTGGCGTGAGGCCGAGTACATTAAGCGACTCCAGGAGTGTTTTCTTGCTGGCTGGTCCTCTGCTGACCCGAGTGTATGCTGCCAAAGACCGCAGGGACATCTTTTCTGGGGCCTGCAGACGCCTTTTAATTTCATCATATGAGATGAGATATTTCCCTGAAATTAGAGCAAAACAGAAGGACATAAATCAGCCCAGCAGGATTCTAATGAAACAGCATCTGATCAAATCTGAACAGAGAAATTATTTGTTCAACATCTAACATTTTATAAAACTGTAAGGGCTAGAATCAAACAGACAGATTATACATTTGCTAAATAAATTACTTCATTTAGTCATGGTAAAAAGAAAGCACAGCCTCTTTGAATTCTAAAGTTTTACATATCAGGATATAGGAAAAAATCTCTGATCCTTAGACTGTCTTAAAATTAGGTATATACCTGACATACATATTACCATTCTATTATTCATTTAACAAAACTTTGGCTAAAATGCAAAAAAAAAAATACATAAAAAATAACCATACTATTACTTTTCCTCTTGGAATTTAAAGTGTATGTATTACTAAACCTCACCATTACCAAGTGTGAGCACCTCTATAAAAGCAGACGCTTTGGGAGTTTGGCGGTCTGGATCATTCAGGTGCACGGCAACACAATGCTAAGTAGGAATAACCTCAGCAATGGTCTTAGAGAATCAACTGTTAATGTCCGTGGAAAGGGTTACGAGGCCACTTCTAAAAAGTGCAATCATTTTAGTCAGCTAAAGCAAAGTAAGGACTTAATGTTCTGATATGCAAAACCTTAAAACTGACAGATGATGTACTGTTTTTTTTTTTTTAACCGTGACTTTGCAAAATTTTCACTGCGTTGTATTTTACTTGGAGCCATAAGCTTGAAAAATATTCAGATGTTGTGACTTTCAAACAACTTGCCACTTACGAGCTTTTGATCCTTTCATGTTGGGATCCAGGAGTGATGAAACCTCAGCGAATGCTATCTGGCTAACGGACTCTGAATTTTCGCTTGAGCTTTGTGGGAGATCCTGATTTGCAGGTAAATCCTCAGTCTGGACTGGGGCAGAAACCTGCATCGGAGGCTGAATATGAGGCTGTATGGTGTTCATTTCCATCGGGTTCTGGTCTAGTGCAGGCTGACCTTGCGGCTGAGGGAGGACTAATGTGCTTTCAGCTAAACCCTGTAGACCCATACTCCCTTGTGGAGCACTGCTAGTTTGCTCAGAAGACACCTGAAATATGCCCATAACTGGCTTTACAACTGTAAAAACCATGTTCCCCTGGCTATCCAGACTCACCATCCGGGCAGATGGGTCCATGTCTTTGTTGATATATTACCTTACTAACTGCAGCAGAATGAGAAGAGGCTTTAATTGTCAGTAAAGATTGCCTTAGAGGCCCATGTAGTGTTACAGTATACTCTTATGGGCTTAAATGGTTATAGTTAAAGCTGACCTTACAAAAAGGGAACATATGCCAGCTGACTACCTTATCGTTCAGGTAAAACCTCTGACACTTAAACTTTTCAACAATACAGCAAAGATGCCAGTCTGTAGATAAGAAAAAAAAAAGACAAAGTATGGTTAATATATCGGCAACTATGCACTTACAAGACCATGTGTAGCTACTGTAGTCTGGCTGAAAATCAATCTTTTGATAAAAAATTAGGACATATTAGTCTATCAGTAAATAGGATAAGGTACATTTGCTGCAGTCCATAGAATAACATGTTCAGGTAAGGTGTATGTATTCAAATGACATCTGAAGAATGTTACTTAAAAAGCTGGGAATGTTTATAATAAACCAAGACTTCTATTGACATAAAACAAACATGAAACAAAAACAAACTCAGTGAACTGCATTTTACATGTTTACAATTTTCTTGTGAATCACGGAAACAGTTTTATTTGACAGTGAATTTTAGGAAAGTGTTGGAAATAAGCTGGGACACAAGGTGATAATTCAGATGCTCTTAATAGAGACAAAAACAATACGCTACCAAATCCAACCATCAACTTGCTCGACTATGCATTGTGTGTGTTTGTTTTAATCGTTATTAATCGCTGTGGAACAGAAATTATTAAAGAATAAATAATACAAATCTCAAACCTGCCGCTTCAAGCGCAGCTTAGCAAATGAAAGGACTGCATCGTCAGCACGTGCTACACCTTACAACACCACCTTACTGCAGCTAAGTGATGGACCAAGTTAGAGGTCACAGCTCGGCTGCTTTTTGAGTCAAAACAAAACATTCGCATTTTAGCTCTAATAGATAACATGTTTCTGATCAAGATTACGTAAAACTACTAAACTCGTAACAGCTTTGAAAGGCAGGAACAATCGACATGAATAAGTTTGAGTCTCGCGCCCACTCGCGCAGATAGGCACCGCTGATGTGCAAACTAGTTTTTTTTAAGTAACATAAATAAGTAAAGTTTATTTCAGAAAGTTTAGAAAAAGTTACAAATAATCGATACTTGATGTAGCAACCGCGCCCGACTTTTAACGCTACCAGCTAAAGACGCCAATTTCATCAATGCGTCCGCATTTAAAGTGTCTAACATTCATCATGGCTGCCTTGGCTGTGTTTCTCTGTGAGACGAGCCTGAAACGTTACTCAAAGCTGACGAAACTGAGGCGGACCGTTGCGTTTCTGGACGGGACACACCAAATTCACAAGCCCTAACCTTGGGTGCAACTAGTGACGGCAGTCCCACTCACCGAAATGCCTTCTAGTTTTTCCTAAAAGGACACTGATCCTAGAACGGTCCGCGTCGAAGCAAGCGACATTTTCCCTTCTTCTCTGCTGTTGCTTCAGCGGGTTGCAAATCAGCTCTGAGTCCACTACCGCTCAGGAGCCGTAATCCCCTCTCTCATTGGTCAGCTCACACATCAATCACACGACAAGCGAGTTATAATTGGGCAAGAATGTAGTCAGTAGCCCACAGGGGGCGGTATTTCCGACTAGCTTTTTCTTTTCTTCTTTTTAAATGTAATTCTACCATAAAACCATTTCGTAAAATATAGAACACCATGTGTTTTTATAATAATCTACTTTCTTTTTATCTGGGTGACATATTCAGTTCTCTGTTTTAGCTGGAAGCAACTTTTGACTGTATGGTAGGTTTTATTTAGCGGATTCTTTCCCACTTGTATTACAGGTTGAGCCAAACATGAATGTATGATGGATAAATAATGTCCAAATACAGTGAAACCTATCAGTGAAAAACATATTGTCCAGAAGTTATGTAAACTGTGGACTAAATTAATGGCTACAGTTTAAAGGTATTGCGAAATTAAAATATATACATGAGCATTTAGGAAAAAAAAAGTATACTTAACATTACCAATGTAGTATTTATGATCTTTATAAAAAACGGAATAATAAATATCAAATCAATTAAAGTCGTCCGCATCTTCTAGAGGATACATGCAAAGACTGGATTAACACTGAGGTATAAAAATAAAACGTGGTTACACAAGAAAAAAATACCTTACTGCAATTTAAATTGTCCAATTGTGGCCATCGCGCTCCCCCTAGTGGACATACGTGAACCTTACACAAGATATCACAGGAACAAAGTAATTTCTCCGGTTGTTACAGACTTGCAGGCAGAAAAAAGCAAACGTACGACAAAAAAGACATGCTTTTTTGGATACTTAAGTCAAATTTATTTTGGTACAAATTAAAAAAAATTTACAAAATAAAGAATAGAAAGTTGCAATTATGAAAACAACGTGAATGAAAAAAAATAATGGAAAAGGCAACAGGTAAATCTTCATCCTGGCGTTGTTCACGCTTTTGCAGGGTCTGCTCTTTAGAAAAGGTCCTTATTGGCCGATCCTCATAGCCGCCTTTGCTATGGTGTTCTCATCACTTTGAATCACGTGTCCATACCACCTCAGGTGGGATTCGAACATCTTCTCCTTACTTGAAACAACCAGGTAATTTGCAAAAAACATTGTGTGGTACTATCCTGTGTCTACACGAACATGACACTTAAAGAGTGTATTGTGAGTAAGAAAAGGCAGAGCCCTGGGCTAAACAACTTAAAGTTTAAAGAGCACAATGATCAAGATGATTAAGTTTTCCTTTTTCTTAAATTTCAGTGTCATGTTGAAACAAACTCACTATGAGAAACATTGATGTTGAAACATTTTTTACTGCAGGCCATTAATTTTTTTTTTTTTTTAACATCGGCATTTGTGTAATATTGTCTCCTTCTAATCTTTTGTCCCATATCCTTACTTTCCCTTGGACTCATGTATATCACCCGCTGTGAGGCCCATTAACAACAACCATTCACTGTTCATAATAAGTACTGAATGTTACAGAGCCATTACACTGATAACAAAGAAACATGAGCACAGTCTTGCATTCATAATGAGCTTGATATGTTCCTGACATGGCGATACCACAAGTGATTCAGCACAACAGTGAACTAAAGAGGAAACACTTGACCCTCAGCACCATCACTGTGAGACCTTTGTTATCCAAGTCAGCTTAATATTGTCACAAATTTTGCGTAGTGATAGTCACTAAGGGGTTAAGTCTATTGAGGCTCCACGCTCTCAGATCTCTGAGGTGGTTCTGCCTCCAGGCTCAGCTGGGTTTGGTGTTAGTGCTGGTGTTGGGAGTCGCGGCCAGTGTAAGCTCAGTGTCTGCGTATACGCTGGGTGCCTGCTCCTGTGTTTGTAATGTAGAGGAGGGGCTGGGGCTGCCTTAGTTGGGGTGCTCGCTTCAGGCTATTCATATTGGCTGTAGAGGACTCAGCATTTGAGCCTATGGAAAGAAAGGGAAAGAGGAATACTACTTGAAGATTTGTGACACATGAAAATGAGTTATTTAAAAGCTATGTGTATGTATAATGTAATGTATATATACTGAAGGGTGTAATCATGTGAAGCTGAGCAGTAGAAAATGCATGACATGAGTTATTTTGCATTTTATATAATGTACATAAGGAAGTTTGTCAGATCGTGCTCGGCATTGTTGCAGCCCTTCTCCTCACAGGCAGTGAAAATGGTTTACCTGTTTGGTGGCTGCTGTGGGGAGGCCTGACTTTGGCGAGAGGAGGGACCCCTCGGTACTGGGGGCGTGGCATAGGCGCCTGGGGTTGACCGTTAATGTGGAGATGAGGGTCTGATGTGCTGTCCAGAGGGCGAAACCTCTGAGCTGTGCTTGTCTTGGTTTGAGGCACCTGGAAGTTAGATGAAGAACACTGATCAACTGATCTTCCAAGACACACGGCATACGCCCATATCAGTGACGTATATATAGTGACATAGTACACAAAGGGAATAAATCTAACCTACAGTCTATAGTACCGACCTGCTGGCTTAAATTCTTATAAGAAAAAGGATAACCACAAAGAAGTTGCCCCAAACCAGTCATATTAGTCCTCTTGTTAGCACAGACTACTGATAATCTACAGACATAAACATTACGTGACACCTTTCACGTATCTTGTGACAGTTGGAAAAGAAAACCAAATACTAACCGCTTGACCCGTGACCTCGAAAGAGCGTGAGCGTCTCTTTTTGCGACGACCTTCAAAGTCTGTCTCGCGAGGCGTCTGGTTCTTGGTGAGCACCTGCCGGTTACGTGGGCGTGTCCAGGTCACATGCAGGCCAGGTCCCTCCCCGGTGCTGCTGGACAGGTTATCGTCTGAAGTGGCGTGTCTCAGCTCGGGGCTGGGCTGCCTGACGTGCCTCATTGGCAAACCTCTAGGGGGAGCCTCGCTTAGCGAAAGGCTGCTCTTCTGCTTGGTGGGGTCCAGGGGAGATGGTGCAGGAGGTAACCGCAAGACATCCACCTCGAGCGCTTTGGAGCGCCGGCGTGCTGCTTTAACTGAAATGTTCTGGACCCCCTTTAAAATCTGCTGCCGTTCTGTAGAGACAGGTTATTTCTTTTCACTGTTATTTTTAATCTCCATTAACACCATGGAAAGAAAACCTAGTTAACAGAGAAACATTTTTTTCATTAGCACTGATTTAATTGTTATAAGTGAAAATCTATAGTTCACATTAAATGTGAAGGATATCTGCAGAATATTTCTCGGGGCCCGCTTTAAAAAACACACTTCTAGGTCACCGTGAAATCTGAAGGCTTCATCCTGAGCATTGATGGAAAGTGCCTAAAAAATCTTACATCATGGAAACAAACAATCACCAAACTCAAGGGTTTATTGATTTTCTGTTACCTTGCATTCAAATACTTTCCCCTGTATTTAAACTATAGTTAAAAACCCTGTTAAAATTCCCCAAGGTTCATACATCCTCATTTGAATATCGTACCATTTAGTGAGAGGGGGATATCGGCCCCTGCCTCGCTGCTCTCAGGTGATGAGTCCAGGTGGCTGCTGACACTGTGGCTGAGATGGCTGTAACTCAGAAAGCTCTCAGGAGCCAGAGGCTGCAGCTGCAGACGTGAGATGCAGAGTGCTACATTACGATATGACATTCACTGCAGTACTTTGCTTTCAGTCGGTCTGTCTGAGTATCAGTGAGGATTAATCAATTCTATGGCTCTCCAAAATAAAATTTTAACTCTGAATGGGCCTCTGGTGGAATCTGGTGAACATTAGCTTTTCAATGAGTCACATCTCTCAGATGCATTTACACAGGAAAACATAATGAGCTGGAGGTGATGAAACAAAGATGTAATTCTGATAGTTTGGAAATTTCATTATGGTAAGCTTAGCAAAAAAAGCCTAAAAGTCAAAAGTTAATGTTTTATTGTGGACAGGCGAAGGTTGAAAAACAACGGGTATTAACGGAGTGAAGTATCTGTCAGAGTCAAATTCAAAATCAAAAGCCATGTGAAGAGAAACTCTTCTTCACTGTCTCACAGTATGAGGGATAGCTGACAAACTAAAATGAACAAAACCAGATGGTATTATAATTGTGCTTACCTCTCTGTTGCCCTTCCCATTAATGTGGATGGGAGGTGGGGTCATTACTGCTGAATTTTTCATTTGCCTGGCATGAGGGCTGCTCTTGAAAACTCTGTTACTGTCCCTGAAGCGGGGAATAAGAGAACAAAACTGAGAACCTACAGTATGCATGCAGACAGTGTAACGAGTTAAAAAGCTTTAAGGCACACATGAAGAAGATGTCCTCTTACAGATCAGGTTCAGGCAGAATGGGAGGCAGGGTATGTCTGCGTATTTTGGCTTGACCTCGCCTGTTTTCTGAGCACATGTTACGTATGCTCTCCTGGTCTGAATCTATGTCCTGCATGTTTTCACGACCGTGAGAAGGCAAGGCGATCTTAGGCAGCGAGACCTCCTGGAAGTAAGCACATAGGAGCTAGTTTTACCTTGTGTTCTTTAGGGCTTAGTACTACTGTAGTATCACTTAGTTTAGACTTCACGTGTCAGCTGTGGTTACCTTGATGGTCTGCCTGATGGTCACCTTTTCTAAGGCAATTGCTTTCTCCAGTTTCCTATCATCTAGTTCCCTCATGTACATATCATACAGCTCCTGCAGGTGTGGAGGTACGGGCAGACTGTGGTCTGGAACACAGAATATGATTAATGTCTTTAAAGCAGAAAATAATTTATTAAAAAACAAAACAAAAAAATTGATGAGCTCCTTCATGATTATTCAATTGGCTAACTGTTTGGTGCAAATGACTTCATTTCAAATTATTGATATTCAACTGTAAAGGGCCTAATAACCAGTTAGCAGTGCTAAAAGTATTTAAATGATGTTTGTTTTTAACAAACTTTGGAGTCATAATGCTCACCATCAATGAACTGTCTCTGCTGCTGAATAATCTCGTCGCACAGGTGTCTGTGCTGCTCAAAGCGCTGCACCACAAAGTTTTTCTGTCGGATCACGTTGTCTTTGAGCAAAGCGTGGGACTGCATCGCTGCGTTCTCGATCTCCAGCTCGTGGACCTTACAGAGAAGTCCAAGGACCTCGCGTTGCTCCTCTGAGCTAACCCGGCGCGGCAGCAGCTCTTCCAAGCGCCGGGCCTGATCCCGAAGCTCCAGAAACCTACGCTCAAGCAACGCCTTTAAACAAAAGGTATGAAGAGCCATTTTATAAAGCAGACACTAAAAATATCATGTATGCACTACAGTCAGAGGTTCCATAAAATTCTGTTTTCTGCTATTTTTCTAGTTGTAGACAGATATTCTTACCTTCTCCTTGTGAATCTTTTTCTGTTCAGCCATGAGTGCAACCAGATTTTCTCGAGCTATTGCCACCTCCTGAGTCTCCGTGGTGTCTGGAGGAGACTCTGAGGAATCAGAGTCCTTCTCGCTTTCATCCTTATTGACACTTTCCTTCCTCCTCTCTGCACGCCACTTTCTCCTGCGCCTACTGCGCTCCTGCTCCCAGCTAAGAGATGAAATGTACACATTGTAACTGTCAGAGACAATAACATCTGGTTAATGAAAGGCACATTCAAAAGTACATAGTTGAAATAGCACACTGACACTTTCAGGGAACTTTAAGCATTACAAGTACATGCTGTGAGTTTTCAACATATTTTCAAATAGTTGGATTTAATCATGTTACAAAGAGAATTACTAGATAAATACTGCTGATAAAGAAGGAAGAAACATGACAAAAATGCTTGACACTGACTCTGTAATGGTTAAAAGATGGTTTGAAGTGGCAATCTGGATCTCCATGTTGTTGTTTTCCAGCTCCATCAGGCTCTTCCTGATGTCCATCTGTTGGCGGAAGGCTTCCAGAAGCTGCTCCCTCAACAGGTCCATCTCCTCACGACTCTGCTGGCTGGAGTGGGCCTGGACCTCTGCTACAAGGTATGGGATGGAGATTAGACTCAAAGAGCTCAAAAAGCAGGTATTTTTCAAATATCAAAGTCAGCAGTGAGTGCGAGACCTTACCCTGAACATTGCGGATGTCAGCTCGGTCAGAAGTAAGCTGGCGACGCGCATGTTCGGCGATCTTCTTTTTCAGCCGCTCGATCTCGCAGCGCAGGTCTGAGATGATGTTGGTGTACTGAGCAATGTGGTATGACACAGTTATCATATTCTTCTTCACCTAAATCACAAAGATGAAAAAGAATACTTGACAAGTTGGATTTCTAACTGCAGAAATTTGAGTTAAAGCTACAATCATTTATTTTAACAGCCAAATGAACTTTTGCTAGAGTGAAGCAATACTGAGACGTATGAAATATTACTGAGCTCACCCGTGTTCGAATACTTTTGGCACGGTCTGCATATGTCAGCGTGTTACGAGACTCCTCAAAAGCTACAGAGGCAGGGCTAATATGGGCTATCATGACCGTTCGGCTGTTTCCGCCCAAGGAGTCCTTTAGTTTAGAAAAAAAACTGATAAATATAAACACACACACACAAACCATCTAAATCATCAACACAGTTGGTTCCCTATAAACCTTTAGAAGACTGTACCTTCAGGAGACGAGTCAACTTGCTGTCTCGATAGTTGACATACTTGTTTCCATTTTTGTCACTCAGGGCGTTAATGCAGTTGCCCAGAGCCAGGAGGGAACGGTTGATGTGAGCCCCTTCTTTCAAACGCTGACCTCTATTTTGAGTCTGATAGATAAAAAAATTAAATAAAAATGGATGCGTAATGAGAAAAATTTAAATATGCTTTGAAAGAAAGACAAATTTCTCCCCTTTCCCTTTACTGCTCTGAAGGTGGTTTCACAAACTGCTGAGGATTAAATCCCAAAATCATAAAATGTATTTTCCGAGGGCACTGACAAAAAAAACGAATCAGTGTCAAACCTATTAATAATTTATACTAAATAGAGGATTCAATAATGATGGGGAGCTTTAAACTATATGCTTTACAGCCCCCAGACACCAGGTGAGTGTCAACATTATTGTTGGCTGTTTGTTTCAGTGTGTAGTTGTCATTTTTCCACTACTGACCAATAGATGGCATTAGCTTCTATGCTTGGTCAATCTAGTACTAAACTAACACAACCTCACCTTTCGCTAACTACATGGAAGTCTCTTCTTTACAGACAGAGAAAACGTTCTTTGCAGCTTCATGTGACTAACACGTGTGAGGTATGCTCAACCTTGTAATGTGCTACTCATCAATAATATGCCCGTGAATCATTCAAATAGTCTCCATGGCAAATAAGTGCTCTCACAGCCTAACTGCATGATTATCTCATGGTGAAGAAGAACAAGCTTGTGGTAAAATGAGCATCAGTCACAAGCTATTCAAATGAAAGACTAAAGCAGTCTCAACCTGAACAACTGCCAAAAAGAAGAAAAAAAACCCAACTGAACAAATACTTGAGCTTTTCCTCACTTAAGCGCTTGCAAAGAGAAGGTCAAAGCAATAATACATCCCAGAAAATGAATTGGCTTGCAGATTCTCTTCATCTCTGTATCAACAAATACCAGTGTGACAATACTCCTAACTAGGCGCTAAAATAAATTCAAAATTTACCGTCATTCTTATTTTTCGTTGTAAAAAATGCTTTTGTTATTCCTGAATTCCTTTAAAACAAAACAGTGTTGTCTAAAAAAAAGAAAAACGTGCAGACATCCGATTTCATTTATGAAAAGAAATGAGTTGTGATACCATTAAGGCAAACGCGCACGTGCATCCGTTACAGGATTCATGTTTCTGACCACCTGTCAAACTTAAGTCCACCATCCTGCGATGGATCCTGCGATGTGGATCCACATCCACATCGCAGGTATGTCGCTAACCGAATCAAAACATGTATCAAAAGTTTGCTGCTATTGTAGCTGTTTAAGTCGGAGATAAACTTTAATGTATTTAACCATTCACGACTGGGTAGTTGTCTATAACAGTGTGCTGTGATAAAATCTGGATTAAGTTTCTCTCTTTGTTCCTCTGTTTGATTATTAGCAGGGACAATCAAAATGTTTAAGATGAATGCGCGTGCCAGTTTCACCAGAGCTGTGCCTTTGAACAACGTTGAAATCGTTTCCTTTTAGAATCAAATGGGAATTTTTTAAGGATTCTTAGCTATCATAAAACAGAGACAAATAGGGGAAACTCGTATCACAAATATATGTTAAAATGAAAAAAACAAAAACTGATGGCCACTGGTAGACATATCCTACTGGATCAAGGGACTTAGCTTATATTATACTTTTTATAAGTCTCCTAAGATTTATGGTAACCTCCACCCTCCTATGAAATCATTCACCATTCCCCATGGAGACACGACTCATGAAGCAAACGCTTGTACTGTATACAGACACGTGATATTGGCAACAGCCTTGAAACTTGACTTCTGTGGGAAAGCACTTGATAAAAGTAGTTTCACCCACGCTGATACATACGACTAGACAATGTTTCAGCAATTTAAAGCCCTCCCTCTGAATAAAAAAAAAAGATACACACCTGTGCTGCTCGTTCAGAGCCGGCAAGGTCAATCATGAAGAGGCGTGCAAAGCGGACCTCCTGCAGAACGTCACGAAAGCGGCTCTGCTGTTTGACAGCTACTTGCAGCACAGCGTGGGAGCGAGACGACGTCTGATTGGCGGCTGTGGGCTCCTGGGTTCGCTGTTTGTTACCCTTCATGAGGAGCTCCATGATCTAGAAAAGCAGAGGTGCGAGTTATTTCTGGTCTTTGTAATTTCTGAGTGTTTTGATTGAAATAAATGGGTCATGTAGTACTTGGAAAGGTAAAGTGACTCACCTCTTGAGCATTGATGGTGGACACCTCTGTGATTCCAGCAACCTGAATAACCCCCTTAGAATCTTCTCTTAGGTCTAAGAAGCCCGAGGATGGATTCAGCAGGTCACGGATCATCTCATTGTAGATCTAATAACAGACAGAATATATATATATATATATATATGTGTATTAATATATATGTATGGATCCGAAATAAAGATCAAAAGGCTAGGTTACAGACACACGTGACCTGCGAAAATGCTCAAATACATGGAAAAGGCTCCATTCAGCCTTTCAGGCCCCCCTGCATAGACTTAAATTTGGTACAAAAACATCAAGTGCTACATTTTCAGCAACTTGTCATTAAGTAACCTCTACTTGTTGGGCGGCTAGCTGTCATCAAATCAACGTCAGTGCTCTTTTTCATAAAAACAGAATTGAAGTGACAGTAATGGCGTGAACGTGAAAGCCCCACAGCCACATAAAAACCCAGTGCAGCAAGTTACATCACAGAAAGTGACCGCTGGACGACAATCTGCCATTGGGTTGGAAATGTTAAAGATGCTTTTTATTTGTAGAGCAGACGCTACCCACAAACGCTAACAAGAGGATGCTTTTACTGCCACTGACAGCTGGCTGGTTGTTCTGTTATTTTTTCCATCAGTACTCTATGATTGCTGGTGATGTTTAAACAAGCCTGCGCGTACAGCAGCTCTGAGAGGTTATTCTGAGGCACAACGGTACTTTGAGCTAAATGTTAAAGTACAGTCATGGTAAACATGCTAGATTAGTATTAGTATTAGTACTGTGCAAAAGATACAGCTAAGATATATGTTCATAAACCAAAGTTTTGAATAAATTTCAAACTTGACATTGCATCTGTTTTGTTTTTTTTAACCACAATTTACTCAAAGTTATCCTCTCCAAGTGGTATGCCACAGTATAATAAATCTTGGTGGAAGTCCAGGAGAGCCTTAAGAGTCTGACAAACTTTTATTTAAAGAAAGTTTGTTTGTTCAGTCGCTGTGTGATCAGAAATATTACAGCGTAATACATCAAAGCTAGCAAACAGGATACAAAAACAACTGTCAGTGCAAACTATCGCAAAATCTACCTAACGAGGCCACAGCTGGGCATTAAATGAATATCAACAACCGGCCTAATGTCATGATATTAGAAATGTAATTGCTAGTAAGACTACCGGCAGAATTTCATGATTCTTGATACTCAATTTGTCACCAAAACAAAGTGGTTAGTACGTGTACTTAAACACTATCTTCTTGATTAAAACGTTAAGTTGTTGCCAGCTATTTTAGGATAACAGCACAAAGTATTTCCATACCTGACAGTGTCCACCTGTCTTTATCAAAGGTATCCTAAATATTGGTTTTGGTGACCTACAACAGCTCTCAGTCTGTAAGTAACATGTCTGGAAAAGTTGTCTAATACTAACATGGAAATCAGACATCATTCATAAAGAAACCCATTTCAAAAGAGAACTGGCTTTATATTCTGAACCTTCAGATAGACAAAATGGTAGTTAGTTATTTGGACAAAAGCAGCTGCCAGAAACCAGCTTGCAGAGTTTGCCATCCTTAGAGGCTCACTAATGTAGCTAAAAAGGTTTCTCTTTCCATTAAGGTTTCTAAATCTGCCAAAACCCACAAACCAGAATAAACATGAACAAAAAACGAGGACGGCTGTGTGCATGTGAATGGTACAGAACGGCCGAAGGTGTCCTTTTATCAGTATGGGCTATATTTATGTGCGCTGTGCACATGTGAAAGAGATTGTGATCGGAACAAGGAAAGGAGCAGATGTGTGCACTTCGCTCAGTAAGGCTGTAAAATGGCGTTTAAACTCTTTGTGGTGAGGCAGCAGCGGTAACAGATTGCTCCCTGGAAACAGCAAACACACATGTCACGCACACACTTGTTTCAGGATTCATCCTGATGAGTTCAATACAGGTCATAGAGCATCCAGCCTCAGCGACTAGGCTTCCTAATAGGAACATTTTAACTTCCACCCACCGAGAGCGCTACTAAAAGCTAGGCTTCAATAACATTGTCAGTCACCGAACATAATGATAGAGTCTGGCACTGAACACACAAAATGTCATTTTGATGTCAGATGCAAAGCCCACTCTGAGAGGTTAAATTTGTATCCAGAAGTACATCTATTGTGCCATTTTCATTTTGTGGTAAAGCCTCCATGTCCTTTTCATATTTCCTTTTTCATCTCACTGTCTGTATTCCTCATTTTGTTTACTTTTGTCTCGAGCTTTTCCTTTTTGTTTTCTTCTCTAAATTTCTTTTCTTTCCTGACAGCCGGAACATTTCTGAATAAATCTGACACATTTATTTCTATTTCTGTGCTGCTATCATTTGCAAAACCATAACAGAAAGATTGTTCACTTAAAATCATAAAAAAATAACCTCAATGACGCAGTTACTTTCAAAGATTCTTTTCATGTGTACTTAAAACAAAAACAAAAAACAAACAAAAACATTCAAATAGCTTGCTAGATGACATGTGGTGAAAAGTGTAATTAGATCTTCTCAATGCTTACTGTAAGGCTATAATGCTTTTGTATTTTCAAAGTGAGGAAAAGCCTAAATGACCTCTTGAAGCCT
>VUQR01016867.1:0-15509 GCA_015108515.1 Hemichromis elongatus
CTCTGCATCTCCCAAGAGCTCTCCACTGCCAAATATTTACTCTGTTGTTCAGCTCTCCATTCCCAATCCCTCCTCAGCCAAATGGAGATTTTTCTCTCATGGTTCTGAAGTCAGCAGCTGAACTGACAGATTCCCTAATATAGGAGGCCTGTTTTCCAACCTGCAATTAAACAAAGACATGCATAAACACACACACACACACACACACGCACGCACGCACACACACACACACACACACACACACACACACACACACACACACACACACACACACAGTATGCAAGGCTTGAAGTAGGTGACTGTAAAAAGCAACGGTAGATAAACATTTAAAATATACTTACTTGCCTGCACGAATTATTTTTTCAATAACTGTTTTTATTAAAGCTTGCAAGTTAGTCTTCCAGTCAGACAATGTTTAAACTTTTAAATGATAATAACGTCTGTTTTATATAACATTCTCAAGTCAATTAATCACTATTCGTTTTGTGAGCTCATTTTAAAAGAGAGAGAGAGAGAGAGCGGCAGAATGCCAGAAAGGCTGTTCTAACCCTGGCATACTATATTTTAAAGAAAACCTCAGGATTAATTCAGTCCTGAGTTCATGGATTTGTGTTTTTTTTTTATTTTTATTTAGTGCTTAACTTGTGATATCACTTAGTAATTATGTAAAGTAAAATTCCTAACAGCATTAAATCCTTAAGATAATATTTTGGAAATGTACTTTATGAACTACTTAAGGGGAAGTTTAAAGCATGCTAAAAGAAATCTGACTTTAATTTGGTACAAGGAGTCAAACAATTTGGTGTCTAATTTCATTAAACTCATTCCAAACTCATGCCACAGTATCAATAAACCAATTACTGATATATAGACGTATTATATTTATGTACAAAATTGTCACATTGCAGTAAATAAAAGACAAAATCTGCTGAAAAAAACTAAAATGTATCTGATTTCAGTCTGACCAATGATTTAACACTTACATGGCAACAATGATTCCTCTGTTACTTGTCAGTGCAGTGTGGTGTCTCAGCGTAGCATCATGCTCCAGCAGCTGCACCTGCTGCTGATGTCCTCTCCTGTAAATATCATTAGCATTTTGGAGAGGGTCTGTGGGGGGATAATTACTTGGCAGCCACATCATTCTCGCTGCAGTAAACTGGAGTCTTGTGAGGCTGCTTGACCGTACAGCAGCTGTATGTTTGTACTCAGTGAAAGTGTGTCAAAAAGTATTGTTTTTTTAAGACAATAAACCAGTGTGTGTCAAAGACATTTTCATTAAAAAACGAGTTACAAAACAGAGGGATGAAGAAACTGAAAATAAACAAGACAGAATGTTAACATTTAAAACAAAGCCACTAAAGGCAAAAATATTTGAAAGCACCCTGAATTTCAAACTGATGATTTTAGTGGAAAAGAAACCTCTTTTAGAAATAAGAATGAAATGGAGACCGAAACACCGAGAATAAATGAAGTTAGAAACTAAATATTCATCTTGATCATTTAATCATACAATAAAGATAGCACTGAGAAACAAACACACCTGTCAGTGCAGTCCTCATACTTTAGCAAACACAGATAATTTATGATTGGTGCTTGATTGCCAAGCACCATCAATATACACCTTTTAAGATCAAGTTGGTGGAGAGACGGATATTTATAAATATTTGCTAATTAATCGATATAGAACTGAGCTGTTGTCGTGATTATGACAAGACGAATATACAATAAATGACCAATTGTAATTGTTCTATGGACTTGCAATGCCTGTAAAAGCAGATATTTATAAATGGATCACTATGCATGCAGAGATTATTTAAAATCTACAACATTAATAACATTAGTAATCTGTCATCATATATTTTTAAAGCCTTCTCAGTGTTGTTGACGCATCTGACATGCGTGATACTTGGGTGCCCTCTACAGGATTCACATTAAAACTGGGAGGCGCGCTTCTCAGCATTTTCCAACCAATCACAAACTGTGGGCGGTTCACTAAGGTCTATAAACTCTTTTGAGCTTAATGCAGTTCCAGCACCCTTAGTATCCCTGCGCCATCATTTACAGGTAAACAGGTATGACAGCTCTGCAGTCTGCTGGCTGTCAGTGATAACTTAATGTTTTCACCTGTTTCTCCGAATTCTTTGTTTCCTGAAGGGATTCAGCTTTGTGAACTCTACAACTATGGGGGAGAAGAAACTCTTGTCCTTATTGTTCTTACATTTATTTTTCCTTGCTAACCTTATGATGTTATGTTATGATGTTTGCAAAATGAAACTACAAGGAGAATGCAATGCTTTACAGAATACAATATCCTCGAAAACAAAAACGTACAGCATATTTATGCTCGTAACTGACTATCTTTATCATTTTAAAATATATCTAGCATTTTCAGTGCATGTTTTATAGATACAGTTCACCACCACAAGATATTTCTGCCGCTTAACACTTGTTAACAGCTTCCTTTGTGCCAACTGTTCGGTGGGTCTAATAGGCCAGGGTCAAAGGTTTTTGACTCCTTTTAGCTATAATAC
Source organism: Hemichromis elongatus (assembly GCA_015108515.1). NCBI lineage: Eukaryota > Metazoa > Chordata > Actinopteri > Cichliformes > Cichlidae > Hemichromis > Hemichromis elongatus. Next base: position 2,535 of record VUQR01016867.1, read on the forward strand.
ATAATGTAATATGGTTTAGTAAGCGGTGTAAAAATTATTAAATTTCTCACCTTACTTTGTATTTTTTTCTCCAGTAAATATTAATTTAAATGATTTACAAAATGTTGCATTTTTATTTACATTTAAACTACTATTTCTGAAAAGGTCATTAATTTTCATATACAACAGAACCTTCAATTTGTATTGATGTTTTTTTGTGCGTTTACCTAGTAACTTGAACTTATCGAGATAAAAACAACTTGACCTGAAATATATTCACACAGGAAAGACAACCAATAGCAGGAAAAAATGCAAATAACCGTATACTTGCGTAACAGACACGTCACGAGCATATTTGAAAGTGAAATAAGTTAAATCTAAACAGGTGAAATACAACTCAACGTAGTTACAATTTTACTAATGAAATTACTATCCATCAATTGAAAGAGCCAATCCAGGGAAGTAGAAACTTTATTTCAATAGCAATAGACTACGGACATTTAAAATGTTATATGTGTAGTATATGATTCTGGTGTTTAATTAAAAGTCGTGGAAAAATACTTGAGAACTGTTTGACGTGTTCCCTAAAGATCCACCAGATGGCGCTACTGTATTTTACACTAGACAGGCTTGCCCAGGTAGAGTGTGTGCTGGCACAGCCTCGTTCGTGACCCCCTGCACTGCGTGTCACCAACAAGGACCTACGCTGAAACCAAAGATTAAAACATATTGTTCACAACTGAATGTCAACAAAGACCAAATGGAAATTTTTTTTTAGCCGGTTCTGATATTTGCTGCTCAAAAATTACACCCTTTATATTATTATTAATATTATAATTATTAATGAAAATAATATTTACCTCACTCTATCCTTGTCTTCAGACAAAATTTGCTCGCTCAGATTCCTCTAATGTGTAACTTTCATTAAGTTTTTGAACTTTCGTCTTGCCTCATTCCAGTCTCTCCACAATGCGTCCCGATTAACGAGGCCTCGGTGCTTAAGTGCTGATGTATTGCTGTGAAATTCTCTCGTCTTTATGAAACACATCGATCACAATTTAACTGCATTTTCTCAGAGAGAGCGATGAAAAGGTAATCTTATTTCTATCATCCTTAAATTAACATGTACTTCTTTTTTTCGGCGCCAGGCTCCAAGTTAAATAACAAAAAAATCAGACGGCCAGTATTTTGTCAACGTCCACGCTGACATTATACATCTGACTCTCCCGACCTCTGTTTGTGTACGAGGATATTGAACACTCAGTCCACTCAGTAATCTAATAACGCTGTGTAAAAATCTGCCCAAACCTGACTAATTGCAGGAAGGTTTCCGCGCTTATGCGGGAATCTTAATGGATGAGGAAATTTAATATAAGTCCAGCCCAGGTATGACTCAAGGATTCCTCGCATCTACGACGCATAACATAGCGGTGTGGTCTGTATCAACACCCCATTTGCTTCTTTTTTTTTTTTTTTTTTCCACAAAGGAATCGGCGCGTAAAAGCGCAGTAAAGGTAGAGCTCTCCATTTCCCCCCCAGTGTCCTTGGTACGAGACAAAGAGGGATCCAAATTAGGGCGGAATGAAATATTTAATACTAATGGATGCCAGGTGCCAGACGAACAGATGTCAAAGTGATGTATGCTTAAAAGTGTCGTAAATATTGTTTCTTTTTGTCCCTCTCCGCTGAAACCCAGGCCTGGCCTCTGAAACACGACTACATTCGTCGTTAACCTGCGTTCGTCCTCATTAAGGCCGCACTAAAGTTACCGGGCCACTCAGTACTGGAGAAGTGCTAACCTGTAGAAAGACTTTAATGGTGTCACCGCTATTTGGACTGCAAAGGTTGGAGTCGTCAGTGCGGGTTATTTTAAAGGCGCCAAGCGATGGCATCACCTTAAAAACAGCAGTGTCCACACTGTAAAAATCCACACAGTCTTATCTCGTTTGTATGAAACAGCTGGAGGGGAAATCACGTCTTTTACGCTTTAATAACCCGGATTAGTGGTGCTCTTGGGCGACAAACTGCTGCTGGACCTAATTTCTCCGAGCAGCGCGTGCGTGTATCTTATTGCAGATGTCAGTCATTTTGGGGACAGTTAGTATGAGATGACAGACCTCCAACCCCTTTGTGAAACAAGAAATCACTGCTTGTCCCCATAATAACCCATTAGTGGTAACTTTGATTTCCCACAGGATCGTACTGGGAACATTAAACCTGGAGCTAGGAACATTTTTAACACCACTCTGTAACTCTCTCCACGGATAATCTGAGCAGCGTGGTGGCTCTGCGTCCCAAGGTTGCAGATAAGAAACTGCGCCTTACACACATTTTTTTTTCAGACCACAAAGAGGAAGTAGCAGTCTGGGCGGATTACAGTCAAAGCATCTCAATCCAATTTCAGAAGCTTGTTTCTTGACACAGGGGCTTAAGTCCCACTGGTACAAAGTCACAAAGACAATAATAATAATAATAATAATAATAATAATAATAATAATAATAATAATAATAATAATACACAAAGACTTAAATTGCAGTTATTATAGTATTTTTGTATTTGCATTTGAGTTGCTGTAGGTATTAAAGTGTCTTTGCTAAATATTGGACATCTCGCGACTTCTCTTTTTTCAGCCCCCTCTTTTTAAAAAAAAAAAATATATATATACTGCCTCTTACTTTCAAGAAAAGATAATTATTATGAATTCATTATGAAAGTCTTGCTATGGGCTTTAAATGCGAACTGTGGCGATGGTCTGCCTTGTGGTTTATAGAGTGCGTCACTTTATTTATCTGCCTCACACTTTCTTTCGTCTTGAGATGAAGGTGTCATCCGATTGAGTGGATAGTAAAGGGTAAAAAAGTGGTAGTTCAGACTACAGTAAATGGAACTAATGGCGCATTAGAGCGGTGTCTAACTGATCTGATTAAAGCGCTATCAGCTAAATAGTTAATGCCTGCTAGAGCATGCAGAACGTAGCCGTTTCGTCGTCATGATCATTTTAAACATCATTATTGTCGCATTTGCGGCGGATAGAAAATGGATGTAATTGAATACGAAAATTTCTCAGTTTCGATACTGACCATTAAAAAAAAAAATTACATCATTTAGGCTGTTACGTTAAAAAAAAATCGTTATTTAAAATTTATATGACATAATTTTAGCGTCCACGAAAATTAGAATTTTCTCCCATTTTTGAATTAATTCGGTTTGAGTCGTGAATTGATTTGTAAGATAAATGTTAGTGACTTACGTTTGCATCTCCGGTAAAGTGGGCTAATTTTATATTAGCCCACTTTACCGGAGATGCACCAATTTTTGAATGGAACTAAGCGACACCCGAGAATAAGTTGGGCTTTATGTTTAGCATTTCTTTTGCATTTCGACGAGGCTTTTTGAAGCAGATGCCAAAACAGTCTAAGAAAGTCTGACAAACCAAGACCAGTGAGTCTAGTTCAGCTTTTTCTTTTGTTGTTTTTAAAATTTTGTATAGCTGCACCACAGCCTTGTGGTGACAACTGAGCTCCTCGTGCCTTTACTTGTTGAATATGAGGAAATTAAAAACAAAAGGTGGGTTAGAGACTTTGCTCACACACGAAGCGGATAGTTGTGGTGAGAGTGCCTGTGTCATCCGAATTTATGGCTGTTTTGCAAGTATAGTAGCACAGGTAAACAAAACCAGGATCCCTTTCTTATCACTGATTATTTGTTTTCCTCTACCCAAATAGAGGCTTTAAGCTGTCGTTTATAACCTATGCACATGTTTTTTTTTTCTCCCAAATAACAGGATGAAACGCATAACTTTGCTCTAAATAAAAATGTCGTGTTGTGTGCTTCATGTGACATGGACCATATGAATTTCAGTTTGTTTCATTGTAACTGCAAATTGGACGAAGCGCTCAAGTTTTCAAACAGTACGCTACATGATAAGCATTCACAGCTTAACATGTTTATCTGCAAAGAATTACCAGTCTGAGTGGTGATGGATTATCATCAGCATAACAGTTTTCAGTTTTCTGACATTTTTTTCTTTTGGAAAAGAAGAAAAGCATATTTTTACCAATATGTAGCTTCGATATTCACGAAACCGTCACAAACACGGCAGTCATTTTGACGTGAAACAAAACTTCAATATAAGCAGTTAAACGTGCAGCCATGCAGTGTATGTGGCTCCTAAACACAGCTGTTGAAGCTTGCGATTCCACTGAAGGCAAATACAGGAACAAAACTATAAACAAGTGAAACAAATAATTACAATTCCTAAAGTCGTCTTCCTTTTGAGGTCATAAAAATATTAATAAACTATCCAGTGTCTTGTTCTCAAACAAACCACGTTATTAAAGCATATTGATCTAAAAAAAAAAACGGAGAGAGAAACAGCTTTAATAAGAAAAACCTGAAGGAGCTCAAAGACTGTCACATCAGTGCAACAAGCAGGGGAAGTGTTAGAAATTCAAGTATGTGACAATATGATGTTATTTAGAAAATATCCCTCAAGCGTTAAATTATGGATTTCCACGTGCTATGGAAGCGCTGCAGTTGCGCAGACATTGTGCGTGCGCAACACCGGACGCACGCCGTTTGTGTGGGCTATCAAACACTGGGGTACGCAGTCGTCTGCTTGGCAGCATACAGCACCAAATAACACAACTCAGTAGATCCTACAGGAGCTGGACTATTTCAAATAGAGCATGTTCGTGTTTTTAACGAAGCATTAACGCTGTAGCATATATACATAATCTTTGTATTAAAAAAACCCTTAAATATAAGAATGTAGACTGTAACTTAGAAAAACCAACAACAGCAAGCCCACTGTTTTTCAGAGCAGACAAGAGGATAAGCCTGCTACCAATCCGTCTCTGATTTCACAGAAACCTTATTAGACGGGGGGAAAAATCATTTGGCTTATGCTCTCTCCTGCAGAGCACAGGACGAAGTTCTGACTCCATCATTACGCAATTTGTCTGACAAGTGATGCGTTGCCTTCACTTGAGGTATGAACAATTCAATTCGACACGGACCATTCTGGGCTCGTGAACAGTGCAAGCGTGTGACAGCCATGTAGAGTGTGCAAACCATGCGTGGAGACTCACTGATGCCAACATACTCCAGACAAGCTTAAACGCTATTATTTATACATTTAGTCTGACAGTGAATACACAATTTTTAAAATGTATTTTTAACTGTAAATCCACTTGAGCAGCCTTCTTTAAAAATACACTATTATTATTATTATTATTATTATTATTAGTTCTATCGTTAATATAAGTGCAAATACAATCATTATAATAAAAATAACAGTCACTGTGGTAATTTGCAACAGTTTCACTGATTGTAATAATTACATTATTTTAATTAATTTATGGGAAGTTTTGAACAACTGTGTAAAAATCCGCTGTCTATTGTTTACAACTACTGTTTAATAAATATTAATCTTTGTGGAGCCATTAATCAAATAAAACATGTATTTCGCTATTATTATTATTTTTTTTTATTTTAAAACGTCACGTCACGTTTCAGTTAGTCTCACCTTAGCCATTTATTATGTCACAGAAACGAGAGGAAGGTGCATGCCCGTCCGACCTAAAAATGCTGAAGATGAAGCCGTTTGGGAAGACCTTTGATCCCTCGCTCCTGACCTTATGTTATTTCAGCTATCAGAGGCACCCCAAAGCAAACAAGTTGGGCACGTTTCCCCGCCGTAAACATTATCCTTGTAGCATCAGCGGCCTGGGAGCGGAGGGGGGGTGGCCAGGTGGGTGCACAAGAGGTGATGCAGCGATAAATAAAAAAAGTTAGTTGGGATCATCCAAATTGGTCTTCTTATGGCAAATAACCGTTCATGAAGGCAAAAACAAAACAAAACAAAACAAAACAGAAAAAAGCAATTTACGCGTTTTTAAAGACACGTCTGACTTGCATTGCCGTTGAGCCACTATAATTTGTTCAGTTCCTGAGTTTCACGCCATTCTAGCAAAGGTGGGAAAGCTAATCATAATATAGACATCCAGCATCCAGCCTGCAGAGCTGTGCGTGCTGAAACAAATACCGAGAAAGACTTTGTGTACATTCTGGCCCCTCAAAGCCGCTTCGGTGTTTAATGTTAGCAGAGGTTTTCAACAATATTCCTAATTGCACTGCTGCGCAGGGGTGCCGTTTGATGTTTACATGCACGCTGATCTCTTTAGATTGTACAGAGATGAAGGTCAGTCATGCACCGTGGCCTTCTTAAAATATGACACAGAAAATCCAAAGCATGTGTCAAAACGGGGAGTAAGCGAAGGCGCAAAATTATGGCGTGTGTTTGTTTCTCGTGTCGGGGAGCAACAAATCTTTCTTATTGCTTGCAACTGTTTCTGTGCAGAGAGTGCTTGAGTGCTGAACATGTGAAAGTAAGGAATATCCTCTCTGTAAGACACTGAGCTGCACACTTTAAGCTTGAAAGGCAATCACGTAAAGGTTAAGAAATAAAAGGTAATTATGTTATCACATAAGAACCTTAACAACCTGCATTCCATTAACGCTCGCTGGGCATAATTGGCTAAAAAATTGGCCTGTTTTGTGCAGGCTAAGCCTAAAGAGACGTGCAGCCTAAAATAGAAAAGTGAAAATAAATATTGTTAAAAAGGAATTCTGTAAATTGTATTTTTCTTTTGACACGTGTCTGACTAAATAAACGAAATAATACTCAATTTAAAATGGGCACAAAAGTAAAACCTGGCCATGGTTTTTAACTGTGCCCTTTATTTTCAAACTGCATGACAAGAGAGATTAATTTCAGCAGATTAAACATATTCGCCTCATTTTCACCAAATCGCCGGCGCATTTGGTCTGCTTTGCAAATTATACCAGTCTATGCCCGACGCCTGAACGAGAATAAAAGAAGAAGTAAAAAAAACATTGGTGACAAATAAGAAAAAAAAAGGTATGATAACCTTCAAGTGCAATAAAATACAATTTACAAACATCAATCAGCCAGTTACATTACAGAAAAGCAATCATTCATTTCCTGCCATTTCCTTAATGATGCCATTTAAAAGCTTGAGATGAAAGTTAGTGTGGCGGAGCATAAAGCCACACAAAGTCGGGCTTTTAGAGTTGAACTTGTATTTTATTTTGAAAGGCAACTAATTATTATAAAAACAGTTGAATAAAATAAAACTGGGAACTGTTGGAGTCGAAAATACACACATTCGTGGGATTTCCCCCCTAGAAATATATTCACGTAATATTCCAGTTGGCGTTTCCTTGTTATGCTCACAAATAGGTCCCTGTTTTTCATCTTTTATCTGGTATCTTAACATCATTGTCGAAAGAGTGAAGATGTGATTCCGTATGGATACTAGATTTCACTCAACCTGCCTCAAAAACAAAGCCATTCATGGTGGCATGTCCCCGGTATTTGGGAGAGCAGGACGAGTTGGACCGGGGGTGGTGATGTGCATGTGTGTGGGAGTGTGTAGGATACTCTCAAGTTGTCATGACAAACTTCTAGCCCAATGATAATTTAGGTCTGTGCAAACTGAAAAGCAAATGGGAGGGTCCGATCCAATCAGCTGGGGGAGAACCCTCGTAAGCCCAGCCTCCTGATTTCAACAGATTGAAATGTAAGCCTGTCTCCAGCGCCGTCAGGAAACAGATCGAGAATTTTGTCTCTCTAGTTCTTTATAGCGCAAGAAGATTTTCTTGGACGCGGTTTTAGACAGTGGACACGCTGGACGCGGAGCAGGATCCACGCAGGAGGCACAAAGCGGACACCGTATTCTTCATTTGCGGCTTTAACACGATGGGTGAGTTCAGGGTTGGATCGCTTTTTGGTTTCTTAACAGGGATGCAGCGATCGGTGCAACTTATTATACAAGGTGGGGGACATTTAGCGAGATATTGTCTGTGGTGTTCTGTCTGACGGATTAGTTAAGTCTTTTATCCAATGAAAATAAAACACGACCATGAATTATTATGTGGCAGTTACGCACGAATTTCGGCACTTCCCACCGGACATTGGGTGAAATCTACCCTGCATGAACGACAGCTATCAGCAACCACTTTACACAGTTGAGCCATAACTTCAGTTCTTGAGTGAAAACTTTGCTGAAAAATAATTCAAGTTTAAAATGAAGTGCAAATGTGAGAAGGTGGATTTTCCCCCCGTAGTATATAAATAACAAACTTGAAATATGTTGACTGAGACACAAGCAAACTATCAGCATATCTGCTAAAATTCATTCCTGTTATATAAGCAAATATTATTTGAATATTCCAGGTTTATAAATAAGGGGCCGTTAACAGTGTGGAGGGCCTTGGTTGGTTACCTACTCGCTGTCTCACTGTTGTACCCTTCTGTGTGTTTGTTTTTGACACCAGAGCCTGCCTTCGGTGAGGTGAACCAACTCGGTGGTGTTTTCGTAAACGGCAGGCCGCTCCCCAACGCCATCCGGCTCAGGATAGTGGAGCTGGCCCAACTCGGGATTCGACCCTGTGACATCAGCAGGCAATTGCGTGTGTCCCACGGCTGTGTCAGCAAGATCTTGGCTCGCTACAACGAGACCGGCTCCATCCTCCCAGGGGCAATCGGAGGCAGCAAGCCGCGGGTCACCACGCCCACCGTTGTCAAACACATACGGACATACAAGCAGAGAGACCCAGGGATTTTTGCCTGGGAGATCCGGGACAGGCTACTCGCTGACGGGGTTTGCGACAAGTTCAACCTGCCCTCCGTCAGCTCCATCAGTCGGATCCTCCGAAACAAGATTGGGAATCTGTCCCAGCAGAGTCAGTATGAGTCGGGCAAGCAGGCGCCTCATCCACCGCCACAACCAACGTTACCCTACAACCACTTATACTCATACCCGACGTCCAAAGTGCCCACTCCCCCTGGCATGCCCACCCTTCCCGGACACATGGCCATGCACAGGATATGGCCTTCCTCGCACTCTGTAACTGATATTTTGGGGATACGGTCTATTACAGAGCAACAAAGTAAGCATGGCTACATGGAAGGCGGTTACATTTGTTTATTGCACCACATATAACCAACTTTTGAAGGGGTTTTGCGCGCAAGAGTGCGAATGTGTGTATGTGTGTGTGTTTGTGTGTGTGTATTTGGAATAAAACCGGCACTTGTGTTTTTTTCTCCCTTTGAGTTAGTGTAATTGTTTTTATAGCCTCCAAAAGTAACTATTGGAACGTTATAAACCCACAGGCCTTTTTGGAGAGAGAAAGCTTAAATGCCATTTGACCTGCCTGCTGATATTGATTTTAAAGGGAGACAGGTTAGTTCAGAAACAGATGGTCCAGCTTGCAAGAATAATTAAGAGGCGGATGTGGAATATTAGAGGAACAGCGGAGGGAAAGGCGGTGAGACGAAGTGTATCAAAATGAGGTGTGCTGAATGTTTGCCATGACTTGGAGCGAGTCGTTTGGTGCAGAAATGTGCATTCAGCGGTTTGCTTGATTCAGGCCTCAAATAAGTATCGTGCATTAGAACGCGTTTTCTGTTGCGTGGGTTGTGTTTTGTCCACATGCAGGTAGGCCCAGATAACTTTGCCTTGTACTCAACAAAACCGCAATTGTTTTGGAAACAGTGAAACAGGATCTAGCATAAATCAGTGCTAATGGTCGGCTCGGTGGTGTGAGAGGGCTTCTTCTAAGAGCTTGTTTTCCAGTGGCAGGAAGGGAAGTGTTGTCAGTCCATTGCCGCAATCCTGTTGCTGTCAGGATTCAGAGCTGCCATGCAGAAACACGCCCCGGCCTCTTCCACTTCTACCGCCATGCAAAGCTTCACTCGAGCAATCTAAATAACACAAATTTAAAGCAGATATCCACGAAAGCTCACGGGGTGGGGGGCGGGGGGAGAGAACAGTGTTTTGAAGGGCTGCCTTTATAAACAATTTATGCATTTCTAAATTATTAGCAGATGTTTGTAGCAGATTTTTGAACGCTGAGTTGAAGTTTTAAGTACATTTAGTGAAGTGAGAGATTTGAAACAAAAATTTTAAAAATGGGTTTGGAATTCATAGAAATGATAGGAAATAAAACAAAACACGTGCATGGCCAAAAAATGTAAAATATTAGTGACTTTGTCTGGGGCAGTTTTTATTTTTACGCGCACGGACAACATATTCAAAACTTCCGAGGGCTGATAAAGTCGCAGAGTGTTATAATCTTAATATATCCAACACGCAGTTTGTTTAAAGCTTTTTGTCGAAATAGTTGTGATTGCTTCACTCGCAATAAACAACGGGGAATCTATGTAGTGTGCCTATGATGCACAAGAAGGAGACGGTGAAAGTCAAGTCAATTTGTCTCCGACAGCGGACGATTTGGGTTTTTTTAGGCATAACTTTTTCTTTTTTTTCTTTTTTCTTTTTTTTTTAAATAATAACGACAAACAAAAATACATTTACTCCCATCGAGTCCAAGCACATTTTCTTTACAGCGAGTAAAAAAAAATACACAATTAAATGAACACATTAAAAATATGAAAGATAATTTCATTAACAACCCTAATGAAAAATTTATAAATATAAATTTACAACAAAAGACAATTATCATGCAAAAAAATATAATCTTTTCCCAAACTTATTATTAAAGGCGATTATCTCAATTTTAGACATTTGGAAAAATTTTGAAAAAAGTTATACCAAGTCTAAGTTTCATACACTTGAAACTGGGCTGAAATATAGTACATCAGATAACAGATAATACAATCTTAATGGCTCAAGGAAACATTTACAGAAGAATTACGAACAGGAAAGACCTTCAACCTACGTGCTATTCATGGCTAAAATGCCAAATAATCAGTTCAGAATGTCACAGGGTTTATTGTCTTGTGCAACCTGGCGAACCTGCGGTTAACGAATGCATGAAACATAGCAGCGGCCTGTGCCGGTCTTTTTTTCCCCTAACCTTAGCAAAATCTCCTCTTGACCTCCCTCTCTTCTCTTCTCTCTTTCTCTTTTGCCCCCTACCAGTTAGTGACAGTCCATCCTTTCCCAGCACCAAACTAGAAGAATGGAGCGCTATTAACAGGACTAATTTCCCACCAGCAAGCTCTCCGCTAGTCAATGGCGTGGATAAGGCGCATTTAGAACCTGAGGCAAAATACACACAGGTAAAAAAGTGGAAATCTCAATTTTTATTTATTTATTTATTTTTTTAATCAGGAATCCTGAGTGAAAAGAGTGTAGGCTATTAATCTACTTGCAGACTTGAGTATTCTTCTATTTTAACAGTTAGCATGGAAACTTCCTCTTCCCACCATTAATACGCTCCTTCTGTTGGCTGGGGTGCATTTTTATTTCTCTCTCTTCTCTTTTTTTATTCTGGCTTTACAAGGGGCAGTTCGTTTAGGCCCTGCTGCTTGGTCAGTGTTTTTATGGATGATTACAGAGTAGATTATTTAACAATAAGCACATCAAAGGGGGGTTAAATAGCCTAGTTATTATTAACTTTTAGGATTTTGAAAATTAAGTGTAGCGTGCTTCACACTCGAGACAATGACTGGACCCCTGAATAAGAGCCAGTTGCCGCCTGTTTTCGTTTTTCTGGTAAATTATACAGTATTTGAATTGGCTGGTTTTAATACTGTAGCCTAGTCAACGACAACCGTCATCCCGTCATTTTTCTGTAAGTTCAAAATAGGCTTTGGGATACTGTTGTGTCCTTAATGGCAGTCCTGCAGCCCTGAGCGTCCGGTAAATTCGTTATTTTGCTAGAGCGGTTTAATACACGCTAAAAAAAAAAGAAAAGAAAAAAAGTCGACTTAAACATACGACAGTCAAAAATTAAAACACGGATCGATACTGACTTGTATGCAACTTAAGACGATTTTCGTTTTATTCCGTAATGCTATTTAGCTTTAATAAAATTCATATGACCAAACTCAATAGGCTGCCATTCTGAAAGTGACTGGTTTGATTTTTATTCAGCGTTACCTCCACTCTTCTACCTAAAATTAACGCAGGCCTACACACCACACATAACAGGCCCTTATTTTTTCCTCAAATCACGCTTGCGTGCGCGCATGCGTTTCTTTTCTTCTTTTATTTTGAAAGGGCTTGTGATTCTGGTCACTGACAGAAAACGTTTCCATGCACATCATTTATTTTGCTACTTTATCAAGGGGAGGTTTTCATCCTCATTATGCAGGAAAAAAAAAAGACTGAACCGATGCTGGAAGATTAAGAGCGCTCAAAGTGAACGCACACTAACTGTCTGAGCGGTTAGCCAAGCAGCTATACAAAAACAGAAGTGAGCCATTAAATGCAGAAAATAACAACTCTATAAATTACACAGTTTATTGCATGAAAAACAAAGAATGGCGAAGCAAGAACTGTTCCACCAAAACACTGAGGATTAAAATGTGCCCCCATCACTCAGATTTTATACACGCAGACTCTGCAGCCTGCTAAGATCTAATGTGACTTTAGACTTTGTTAAATTTGTGTTTGTCAGACAGACCGAGACGCAGGGAAAGTGCGCGGTCTTGCCATGATCGTGTTCAAACAAGATGGCTAAAAAAAAAAACCTTCTATCTATCAAACTACAAATCACTTTTTACCACCAGTTTCAAAGCATGATCTCTGGAACTTTTTTTCGGTTTTCTTTTTTAATTTTTCGAAAGGTTGACTTTTAGTTAAGAAAACTAACCAAAACTGGCCAATGAAAACCTTTGGCTTTATATTTCTGACAAATTTCCTAACACTTATTTTACCTTAAGGACCAGGATCGCTGTTTGAAACCTGTGGCCTCTGTTCTGAAGGCAAAGCGGGCAGATGCACTCATGAGACCCGTGTGTGCTTCTGTGCAAGAAAGATAACCTTAATCTTTTTTAATGATGCTAAGTCCCGAAAGGCAGCTCGGAGTTAATGCAAAAGTGTTTTTAAAACGCTTGAAAGAGGTGAAATGTTTAACAAAACATAGCATATATATATATATATATATATATATATATATATATATATATATATATATATATATATATAAAATATAAAATT
>VUQR01016867.1:23267-59826 GCA_015108515.1 Hemichromis elongatus
TTATATATATATTTTTATAAAAAAAAAAATTAAATTTTTTCTTTTTTGTTTTTTTTTTTTTTTTTTTTTTTTTTTGTATTTAAGATTAAAAAAAAAATCGAATTTATTCTCATATTACTTTGATCAGGTAACAATATTGGCAATGAGGCACAGTTCATAAGGCACCATTGTGGGCTTCCCTGTTTTGTTACCAGTTTCTCTGCAGCCACTCAGACACATATTCATAGACCAACAGCATCACTGCTCCACCTGTGAGAGAATATAAGAGAAGTAACCATTGTGAATTTGATTTTCAGAGGCTTTACTTCCCTAGTGACTTTCTAAGGACCGGAATATACGAGAAGCTTGTAGCACTTGTTTACAAAGAAGGTAGACGATATCTCTAGCTCACTGTATTTCCATTTAAAGCTTATTGTTAGGGAATATCATGTAAATACTGTTCCTCGGAATCTGCTGAGAAGGAAATAGTGTTTGCTACACCCTTATTTCACTGGAAGCACTCATGCAAAGGTGAAATGCTAATATGCTTAAGGGAAGGCTTTTTCTAACTTAATCTTTCTTTTCTAGCCCGTTGCAGCAGATGAGACTGCTGCACAAGTAAAGCTGTGATGATGACAATGATTTCAGTATTACCACGAGGAATAGTTTTTTTCTTACCTGGTCCAAGCCTCATTATCTTGGGAACCAATCCCTTGTATAGTGCCAAATACCTGCAAAGAAAGGAAAGAAAATATGATAGGTGTTAATGTGCAAAGATTTTAGCTAGAACCCAGAATATGTAAATCGTTTCAGTTTGTGTAATGGATGTGCTGTGATGGAGTTGAAATGGAAATGAGTGCAAATGGAGTGGTGGTGTGTAAATTTCACAGGGCACATAAGTACTTCTCGTGTGTCCTATTTCATATGTCAAATCCAGCACACCGCAGAGGCAAATTTTAAACCTTTGACATCACTCCGTTTATTAGATATCTTTTTAGATTCTTGTCAGATCTCAATTCAAAGAAAGCCAATGTAAGTGAACTCTTGTGTATTATTATCTATTATCATTTGATCCAAAAGGAAATTCAGAAGCTGCCCAGTAATACATGAATTAAGATGTAATGTATGCAATGCATAAATACTTACGGTTTCCTATTATAATTAGCAAGTTCTGAATAGAGTCATTTTACATAAAAAAACTATTTATTTTTGGATGTTTTTGACTGATCCGAGTCCTTCCATATGCTTGTTGTATACATGTGCCTGTTCTCTTGCTTGTGAATGCATGAATGAGTATACACGTGAGAGCCTGTCTGCCTGCGAGGCGATCTGTCTGCTGTGCTGCCTGTCTGTCACTCCATCAGGTATACAGGGTCCAGCAGCCAGCGCTACCGAGTACCTGCTCCTTAATGCATTCAAGGTGATCAGTGGCTGCCCGCCTCCGCCTCGTGCTCCCTGTCCCGCTCCCTGCCCCCGCCACTGATGGCGTTAATAAGGCTCGACCCACTTCCTCCCTGGCCCTCTGTCTGATTAGATTGACCCGTGGAGCGCCGTGCGGCTCGTTAGGGTCTGCTTAACGACGTCTCCCATAGGGACCACTAATTAGCTGCGACTGTGTTGTGTTAGAGAAGGGGACTGGATGTGGCGGATGGGGCACCATCCATGCACCCCTGCAACGACAACATTTCAGTGCCATTCTTGCAGCAACCTCTTTACTAACAACATCCACTAACTACAAACATATCGCTGGCCCTTGTCTAGTGGAGCAGCATGGGGGAAAGTGGAAAGCCTGAGGCAATTGCTAACATAACATACATCTTTCCTTGAAGCTTCCATTTAGAGCTGTCATTCTTTGAGACATGAAAATATGTTAACATTTACTAAACAACTGACAGACTGCAGAAATGTATGATCGTACTCATGGGGAATACAGCCCAGAATCTAACATCATTATTTAGTTTCCATTCATTGGATCACAGCTTTGCATGAAGCTATTCATGCTTTTTTTTTGCTGTATTTAGTGTAGGAAACTCACTCCACACAATCAAACCCTGCTAACTTGTAGCTCCAGCTGGTACATTTGTCTTCTCTGACAGCCAGTTTGGCAGATAACCAACTATCGACTGCTAACAAAACAGACAAAGTGGCTCATTAATTCTTGAATGAATCAGCATTTCGGCTTTTGTTCCGAACATCCCCTGTGTCTATCCTTCCCAGAATTGTCCATACCCCTCTTCGCGGTACACTAGTGCCATGGTCTGGAAGCAGGTGTGGTACTTGATCTCTCCTGGCACTGGCTGGGGGCCTTGGATCCGGCTCTTGGCTACATCGAAGGGAATATTCACACAGGAGGAGATGGTCCCGGACAACAGGCCGATGGTAAACTTTCGCAGAAACTCTAGGGTAGGGTCCTGAAAAAGGAGGAGATAAAATTAGGTGCGGCTTTTTAAGAGTGGCACTTATATTTTTAAAGTGTGAACCAGGGGGTTAAATTTGGTCCCATAAAAACATAAACAGCAAATAGAACCATTGGAAATAAAAAAGAAAGTAGTGACAGGGAGTTGACAAAGTCAAGACTGAGACATTACGAGTCTACGTCTATGAACGAAAGTGGGGGAGAGCATGAGGGGACTTGTGCATATGATTGCAAAGCTTGCATGAAAGCCCTGATCATTTTATGGTAGCGGGGGGCAGATTAGTGCTTCCTGACTGCAGTGCAGCATTCTGATTGGCTGAGCAGAAGCACATGTTCACCGGGGAGCCAAGACAGAGGATTTATAAACAGGGTTCATGCAGGCAGACTGGTGAGGCATATGGGGACAATTTGGGTAATTGGGCTGTGACTCGGCACAGGGGTATTACTGTACCAAAGAAGCCCAGACTCAGAGAGCTCTGACAGCTAATTGGCCAGGATATTTTTACAAATGACAGCAGCCTCTCTGGTCCAGGCCTTTCTCAAGCGGCTGGACACCCTGAGAGCTGTGGTAAATCAACAGCTAATCCCACTTTTTCTATTTTTTTCAAGTGGGATGTGGAGAAGGGGGCAACGTAGCTGTGGACTAAGTACACCCATCAACCCACTTCCTAACAGCCTTAAGCAAACATCTCCTCACACATTCACTTGTGAATGATGGCAGTGTGCTATCTGCCTCCTCTGTTAGTCAAAAGGCCACATGAGAGAAACCTGGACTCGGCAGTCTGAATTTGACTACAAGCATGTTAGAGTTGCAAGCTCATTGCTCATGTTGCTGACACAAGGCCTTTGAAGAAATACCACTATCAACTCTGCCTGTAAATTGCACAACATCGACAATATTAATGCTTTTGCTGTCTCCACAATGGCCACCGTTAGCGTCTAACAAACAGGATCACTCCATCAATGTGCATCGAGACGGATAATTCCCAAAAAGCAACTGCCACAATCTAAGAAGCGAGCTATTTGAGTCATCCAGCCACATAATTATCATTCACAGAAGATGACCACTTGGTTCTCTGTACATCATGCGTCATTGGAAAAATGTTGAAAATTTAGCAGAGCCTGGCCTCCCACTGTAACCTCCTCTTGAAAATAGTACAGTTGTCTGCTTCCAATTAGTTCATTGGAGTTAATCTAATGCTCCAGTTTGCACATGTGGAACTGGCGTATGGTAACGTTTCCATTAAACAAAATTAACTTTTGTTTGGGCCATCAAGAACTGCCGGATGTGTAATCTGAAACTTTGAGGATGTTATGAAGAGCAAACAGAAGAGGTATTAGTGGGGCTGATCTTACAAGTCCTCTCTGATTTTTGCTTCCTCTTCTCCATGCCAGTCAGGCTAGCTAATCATACTCTTAAACGCATTTGGCATATCCCTGTGGCAAGGTTGTTGGCACACATGGATATCATATCATGCATATCAAAAAAAAGGTGTAGTCAAGGTTACCAACGTCAAAGCAAGGTTAAAGTGGTTTGGAAAAAAAACCCAATAACAAGTAAGTGTGTGATCATAGATTATGATTGGCATATTACCGGGCTGGTAGGAATAGCGTCCTTGACATTGAAGTAGAAGCCAAAGTAGATCATGTTGAAAACTCCATGGCGCCCCAGTGTTGATGTTAATCCTTTATTAAGGCCTCTCAGTCCAAAGCCGTCTGACTTAATTATCCGTCTTGCTTGGGCAAAAGAGGAGAGTTGCTGTATTTGAGGATTGAATTCAAAAGAAACACATGTGAGCAGATTTCTATAGAAAACTGTGTAGATTACCAACATTTTACATATTATGACAATATTTTATTTTATTTCAACCTCTTTGAAGGAATCTCTGTTGGCCTGGAGACTGACTTTCACCACCTCAAATGGATTGATCACCAAAGCCTCAGTCAAGCCAGAACCAAGCCCTGCTGCAGACAGCGCCTAAAGGGGAGTTGGATGTGATTTAGGACTGAGAACGTGGAGATAATATTTGGGCAGAGACAGAGCAAGATAAACTGATGAGGACAATGAAGAGTGACAACATGTCTGGGTTACAAGAGCTGCTGTTGTTATTTCATTTCCAGAAACTCATTCTCTGAGTTTTTTTGTCGTGTGTAAAATATGTCACAGTTATCATTGTTACTTCTTGACAAATGCTTTAAGACACCTAAGACACCTGTGTTTATCATCAGACAAAATGCCAGATGACAGATGGGAGTGAGAGGAAGGTGAATGAAAGTAGAAAGTAGGAATGTGAGCAAAAGTAACAAACTTGTTCTGAAGAAGCCAAAAAACTATTTTCTACTTACAAAAGCGCTTTAATTCACCTCATCACAATCATCATGTACCAATATAGTACTGATTTTGTACAACTGGCTGTTGCAACACTGCA
This sequence comes from Hemichromis elongatus, assembly GCA_015108515.1. NCBI lineage: Eukaryota > Metazoa > Chordata > Actinopteri > Cichliformes > Cichlidae > Hemichromis > Hemichromis elongatus. The sequence continues at coordinate 28,092 of VUQR01016867.1, forward strand.
TGTACTTACATTGGCCTGTCTATTTCTACATCTAAGTGTGTGTGTACATGTGTGCGTGCGTGCATGCTCAGAGCAAGGCGTAATGGGAACATGTCAAGAACGTGTCTATAGCTCATTACTCTTCCAGCCTCTTTATCCTGCTGTCAGAGCCCCGGGACCCATCCTCTCAGACATGCCTTGCGATGTTTACACAGCCAGCCAGCCACGTTTTAATTCCTTATTTGTATTATTACTGTGTGTGTCCTCATTAATCAGAGTGAAGGCATTCAGCTGTGCCATGCTGAATAGGGGGGAAGAGAGAGCGCCATTCAGAACCAATCTGTAATTCACTTGCACTAATGATCTGATGTGATTACAGTACTTGATATGCGAGGGCCTCTGGGGGAAATGGGGTTAGAGGTACTTGAGGAAGAGGAAGGGGTGGAAAGAAGATAGTCAGAAGGAGGCATAAGAAGAGTGGGAAGAGGGCATGATGAATGGGACAGGTAAACATTACTCCAGAAATGGCTGTAAAAACAAGCTGAGGATATTCCCCACGCTAGGGCAGCTTTGACACTGAGCTACAGGTAAGCCATCCATCATGGCTGACACTTGGCTGCCACCTGAATAGGTGGTGTGAGGTGACCACACCCCACCAATACAAATCTTTCTAGCTTAAAACTCTGACTCAATATAACAGAAAACCAATTGCTCAAGAAGGATGAAACCTCTTCTTACCTCATGGCCTGTGGTGTAACCAGTCTCCAGAATTAACAACCGCCAAGCAAACATATAGGAAAGTTGCTTTTTAAAGTACTGTGTTAAGTATTAGACTATTTTGGCTCTACTCCCAAACACTCACTCTACTTGAAGGGACTATGAAGTTTGAGGGTTCATTTTGACTTTAAAAGGCATTCTGTGTTTATGTCCCGGCTATAAAGAGTCCCACCTGCTTAACTTGGGGATGAAGAGAAAAAGGTGCTACAATATAATCCCAGTGGGTTGTCCCAGTGTAACCACACTGCGAATGAAATAACGTGATTAAAGTTAACTAAATGGGAATTTAAAATTTTAATACACTGATTTTTAACTGACAATTATTTGGATCGGTTGCTGTTGGACATGCAGTCGAGGTCCGGTAAACAATATTATCTGATCAGCTGTCTTAGTGGTTATGAATTCAATTTTTAGACCACTGGATCTGGCATGTCACAAACTTTGCTGGGCTCCTCTTGCTGTTTTAAAATGTAGGGTAAGAAGTAATTTTTCGTTTTTGTCAGCAGTGAAGGGGAACATTCATTTTGTTTGAATAAGCATTAAGCGAATTGTCAGTGGACAAACCAGACCACAGATTCCAGGATTATACCGAGTGTAAGCACTATGATTGCTGTTGTGATTCCAGGTTACAGATTTGGGTTGTCTTCTATATTAACATAACATACAGCATGGATAAAATGCAGCACCTGCCCAACGTTAAGTCTGCACCTTAGTCTAATGGTAACTGTTGCTGTTGTGCAACATTTAGTTCCTTCCTATCTTCAATTAAAAAAAAAATCTGAATAGATTCTCACACAGTGTGAGTGAATTGAAAACAAAGCAATTATTACTTGTGTAATTAAAAAAGCCTTCTAACAAGCTACCAGTTATACTGGATTAACACATACGTAGCAGCACCGAACAAACGCTTATAGTTTTTGTAGCTGCTCTGTTGCTGGGAATGAAGCTCATAAAAGCAAAGGTTGAGCCAGAGACATGGAGTCATTAGTGCCACACTGATCACAGCTGATGACAAGCTGATCTCCCAAACTGAGTGCCAACTACATATAAATACCACTTCATATATTTAAATGCTAAACTGAGGTGAAACTAGAACTTTCAGGGTTTGTTTGAAAGTTATGAAAATGACATTGACAGCTACATAAATGACTAAATGTGTGCTGAACTTCTCGCACTATGCTAACAATGTTAATTTAAGCTCTGGAAATAGTTTCATGTTTATCTCGTCCAATATGTGACCAAGACAAAAAATGCAAAATAAATGAGAATTTTCCTTCTAAACGTATTCCTGCATTCAAACTTTTACATGAAACAGCACTGAAAATGAAATGTTAACAAGGACATTTACATTTTTATTAATTCATTTGCCTGGCAAAATTATTCTTGGCATTTGTCTTTGTTTTAAAAGCCTTTGGCAGGTGAGTTGTTTTTACACTCTGAAACATTATTCCAAGTCCTGTGTGCGTGTGTATTTATTTTTTTCAAGTGAGAGTGTATTCAGGTGTCCCTGGATGGAAGACTCACCACACTGGGAGACAAAGGGGTCAAATTCAGCAACTTCTTGTACTGCTCAAAGGTGAAAAACTGCAGTGAGAAAGATCAGGATAAAAGCGCTGTCAGAAAGTGACATCTGTGCACACATACACACCCACATATGGTGTACACAAAGAAAGCTACCTTAAAAACACACAATAGGAAAGGGGAAACTATATGAAGATTGCATGTATTTAGTAAACGAACATGAAATGATGGAGCGCTTTGAATTTTAGACCTTGATCTCTATGGAAAGACAAAAGTCTCAAAAGAAGACAGATCTACGGATCTGTTTATTTGACCAAAGGCAAAATGCCAGCAAGACTGTTTTAATCGGAGCTTTAATTTGGTTTATGGCTCCAGACATTTCTCATCACCTAGCTTTGTTCGCAATGTGAGTGATTACCCCATCTTCTCAGTGTGAGTGCTTACTTTTAAAGTTCACACATCCTTGTTTCCAGCATCTCATTACAGAGGTGCTCGATGCCAAGCATCAGGGCCCTCTGCACCCCCCGCCTCTCCGCTCACCCCAATCCCTGTCACCCTATTGCACGTTAACTCCAAGTGCTAAACCTCACTACAAATATCCAAAGATGGCTCTCAGGGGGCGGCTTTCTTTTAAATGCTTGTAAGTCAATATTTGGAAGACCAACAGAACAGAACAGGAGTGGCTGAGGAGGCAGACATGGCAGAGGGCGTCATGTGTTTAATCAACACGTGTGTACCATGTTAGAGCAATTGTGGTTTGAGTGTTTTCATATGGGAGTGAAGCAGTTTGCAGTGAAACCAGATCCTGTGCGTTGCATCATATGCCGAGAAGCTTTGCGGCCGTCGGTGAACAAACAGGCATGTCCTTTGTCTCACCTTGACTGCTCTCTTTGGTGTCTCTGCCAGAATAGGAGGGAGGATTCCCTTGTAGAATCCAAATACTCTGTAGAAAGAGAAAATGAAAGGTTTCTCTGGTAATGAATCGGATGAATTCGTTTTTGTAAAATGTTAGCTAATTTTTACATTTAGTCAAGCGCATTCTTTATATCAACGCTACAAAGACATCGAATCAGCCAAACTGCTGCTGAATTATCTTCTGATTTACTGATAACGCCTTGAGGCAACTGTTGTTGTGATCTGGCGCTATATAAATAAAATTGAATTGAATTGAATAACTCTAAATCAACTTATTATTACTTGTTGTAATGCAGTACAGTTAAACTTAGGGTACACAGTATAGCTGTTTTAATGATGCATTTTGCCATGTTCCAAGACAAGTTTCAAATGGCTGCTTATTGATTTTCATATTGTATGGAAATAAATAGCAGACAATGAATGTCAAAAGGCAGCATGGTGCAGTGGACAGCACTGTCACCTTGGATCAAGAAGCTTTAACCCATGTTCACGGATACGCATGTTTGATTAACACTTGGCTTTGCGTGATGTCGCACTGACTTGTTTGTCAAGTTTGAGTTAAGGAATTCATACAATGTGCAGAATTCCTGTTAAGGTTTATATAAAGGTTTAAAAATGGGATTGGCGTGGCATTTTCTCTTCCTCCTTATTTGGCACGGCACATTTTCAAGTATATTTTCAAACCACAAACCCTGGTAAACATGTTCTACATGAATATGTCGAGGAAATTATTTAAGAGTGTTTTTAAGTATTTGATATGCTGGATATTTCAAAAGCAGTAGCTGTATAATTTTAGTCAATTTGGTAGTTTGCCTGTGCTCAATCATACGTCCAGTCATGATTTAAAGCAGACCCAGAGCCAGGAAAAATAATAAAATGATACAGTGAGTTATTCATATTGAGATGTGTGCCTACATGCAACACAGGCTATATTTTGGAAAAGTTAATTTTATGTAATGCCTTCACAAACTAAATGAACAGCCATGGTTAGATTGTTAAATTAGCCATTAACACACTTATTGGGTGCTTTTTTTAATTATGTGCAAATCTCTTATTAACCTTGTCGTTTTCAGATTCACTCAGATTCTTGGATATAGGCTGAGTACACCTCTCCATAGGTAAATGTTCCTTTGTAACCAGATGAGGTATTTTAACGGCTAATGGAAAAGTAACAAAAGAGGACATATATAGATTCACACGAATGCCTGACTGGTTTCTGATGTACACACGCAAGGACAGTAGTAGGCTTTGTTTTGCACACAGTGTGTTTCGTATGCATTCAGAAGTGCACACACATGCATTTCCCACAACCTTCAGTTTAGTCAAAACATGTTAGAACATTTAGGACATTTGTTTGAACTGGTCTAGTTTACACTAATGGGGCCAGACTGCCATATTTTATGTGTTAACTTTTTCTTACTAGTTGTAATATGTTGTTTTTGTCAAACTTTACCATATGTGCCACAGGCTCCAGGTCTAAAATGCAGCACATCTGAAGCATCGGATACTTTGAGTCATTAGCTTTTGTGTTGATAGCAAACTGTTCCTGGCAACAGCTAACTCTCCTTCACTATTATCATTTCTAAATGTTGTTTTAAGGGGACTGTCTTGAATTAAAACAGGTAAAACAGGTTTAAATCTTCAAAGAAGGGAAGCAGCAGAGGCCACTACTCTTATACTATCGGTATAAAGGACAGGTCAGGACATTTTTATACATAATAAATCAATCAATCTGAAGATGGGGTTTTGTAGGTGTAAATGCAATAAGTATTTTAACAAATATTTTGTTTAATTGCTGTGCAGTATGTACAAAGCTAAGGGCAACGACGTATAAACACAAAACAAACATGTTGCTATGGAAAAATTACATTCTTTTGTGGTCACCAGTCGTCACAAGCTTTTAGATTTCCCACTTCCTTGTTTATTTACTATTGAGATATTTTCCATAATACAAATTCCATTCATGGAAAATGCAAAATATGGTCTTCGATCACAATGTTTCAAAGCTTCCTCTGTTCAATTTTGTTGTTGCTAGCTTGCTTGTTACTTCTTGAAAGAACACTTTCAAATGACATCAGTGGTTACTGTGAAACTGCAAGATGGGCTTAATAGAAAGGCTTAATTCAGCTCTTTTCTTTTCTTTTCTTTAAAAAAAAAATTCCATGGCTAGTTAGAGTGCCAACTCTAACCTCCAAAAATGAAAACACACATCAGTGAATTAGAGATGCACATTATGACATGCCCTTCATTACAACGTGGAATGCAAGTCATTTTGAAGGAATACTTACCAGAAACCTGCTGGTGTTCTGGAGGTTTACTTTTAAACACAAGGCTGATTTTACAAAGCCTTTGCTATGCTGAAAAATAAGAATCTCTCTTTCTCTTTCTAGACATGCAGATAGAGACTTAAGTAGAAGCTTCAAATGTGTGTTGATGCACAGCTGAAAAAGGTTCAGAGAAAAGAGACCATTTACTTGGTATTTTGATTTAATAACAAACACTTCTCAGTTGTTTTAGGAAATCATCTAGCTTTTTTTTCTCCAATTGTCATCTAAACAAACACACCACGCTGACAGCAATTAATGGGACTAAGGAGTCAAAAACGAATCCTTTAGGCCTTTCCGAGGACTTTCCTGGCAAATAAAAAAATAAAGATTATAAGCAGCATTATTACCAAAAATAATTTCTTTATCTGAAAACAAAAAAAAGGTGATAATATAGAATTTATTTGTAAATGTACACATGATTATTAAATTTTTGTTGTGGCAAAGAGAAAGCAAAACTGATGAGGGCAAACTGATATTGAATACAGGTCAAAGAGGACAACCTGGCGTGACCGACTGTATCCTGTGAACAGCAGCACCAGCTCTGTTGTGACAACATTCTCTAAAAGTCAACAGAGATGATCTTGGTTGATTGGGTACAAGTGTAAATATTTTTGCTGCTGGAACACATTTCCACTGACTATAAGCCGAGAACGACAGGCGATTACGCTAGCACAGAATCCACAGCGGCAAGGGCGCCTAGCAAAAACAGCAGCAAACCACAACTAATTATCAAAAGACTTTTCATCAGGTGATCCAACCTATTTGAGCAACACCTGAAGCTACACAAGCAGTGGTGGCTCTGGGTAATTGAGCCCGCATAATCATGCCAGAGCAAGGGATTATCGCTGAGCAAAATGCTGCCTGGAAGCCAAAAATGAATCTCTTATATGGTTTGTGTAAACAAGTTATTTCAGTCAGACGGAAGGCCTTTCCCTCTCCTCTCTTTGTCCATGCAAATGGTGGCCACAGATTTCCCGGGTGTGGTCAGGCTGGGGAGCCACCAGGTGATGAAGGAGGAATGAAATTTGTTACAGAACAAATATGGCCTCTAGTGAGTGGCCATCATTTGAATCCTTATTTGATTGCCAATGTAAAGTACACACTAAGTCCCTTTTTGTCTTTCCTAAACAAATGGCCTCCTGACACAGAGCGAGGGATGAGGGATATGTGTATCCCAGCATTAGGTGGGTGTACTTGTATGCTTGTGTGTGTAATTTGGCTTTCATTTTCATAAACCTTTCCTCTTTTAACAGCCTTCATCCATCTGGAGAGAAGTGTGTCAGTGACACAACTACACAAAAAGACCATCTAAATAAATCCACTAACAGCGATACCAATTAACATAATAAAACGAAATAAATAAAAACACACAAAAACAGCACAACAGTAAAAATATGCAAACCTGGACAGTTAATGCAATTCATATTTTTGAACACACATTTTATTTTCACAGCTCGTCTTTGAGGAAATCAACAGAAAAATGCTACTCAGGGAACGTTTTAGCATTTCCTAGTGTCTATTAAAACGTGACATTGTTCCCAACAGGAACTAAATAACAGAATTACCAGTGACCAGGAATACAATCCACCAAAACTGTTTCCTTTTATGCAACTTAGATATGACCTAAGAATACGAATAGCTATAACTACGGTAGAATAAAAAAAACAAAAAACACCTGTGTTACTGACGTAAGTGATTGCATGATAAGCATTCTTCCTGCTGTAACAAAATGACCCTATAGCACATGTCGTGGTTGTCAGGGGTTTGAAATTTTGATTAATCTAGTACAGCCCGTAAGACAAGTAATCTTAGCTAAATGTGCAGAGTGACACATGAAATGTAAAGAATTCAACTCTTGGGCTCCTTGTTGAATTTGAGTTAACAGTGTACCATTAAAGAAAGATTGCATCCTGTTTTTTCTTTCTTGCTTTGACTCTAAATCAGAGGCGTCGAACTCCAGGCCTCGAGGGCCGGTGTCCTGCAGGTTTTAGATCTAACCCAGGGTCAACACACCTGAATCAAATGATTAGTTCATTACCAGGCCTCTGGAGAACTTCGAGACATGTGGAGGAGGTAATTTAATCATTTGAATCAGCTGTGTTGAATCAAGGACACATCTAAAACCTGCAGGACAGCGGCCCTCGAGGCCTGGAGTTCGACACCCCTGCTCTAAATCATTAGTTTTTATTCATCTCTGGCTCTCTTTGTCCCTACTCACTCCACTCACCCCTTACCGGTCGCAACAGATGGCTGCCCCACCCTAAGCCTAGTTCATGTTTCTTCCACTTAAAAGGGAGTTTTTCCTTCCCACTGTTGCCAAGTGTTTCCTCGTAGTTGGTTTTCTCTCTGGTATTATAGTGTCTTTAGCTTTCATTATAAAGCAATTTGTGGCAACTCTTGTTGAGATTTGGCACTATATAAATAGAATTGAAGATTAGATATATCTGTATTTTTTATTTTATACATGCAATGCAAGTAGCTTAGTTTAGCATCAAAACTAGAAATAGAGGAAAGCAGTTGCCCTTGACAATATCTCCTACCTCCTTACTATAACCCCGTCAAAAGCTCAGTAATAATATTGGACTATCTGTCCTTCATAAGCTATAAAACCTAATTGTCCTTCAGAGATCCCAGTTATGCATGTTTCCAAAAATGCCAGCTATTCATTTAACCTGAAGGCTACTCCACTGCAGCATTTTATACATGATCTGGATTATCATAATCGTATCCGCTCTTTTACACACTACAATGAATGTATACATATTTTTTGCATGGGTGGTCCCAGCTGGATTCAACCCCACATCCCTCAACCCTACAGTGTTAGTTCTAGGGATTAGTCACTCATCTTCAGTATTTCCACCATTCTCATGTAATGCGTGGACCCTTTTAATATTACCATGGCCGCGCTTTGGGTCCCGACCCAGTCTCTGGATACCACACTAGCAAAGAATGCTAGAGAATAGAGTCTTTTTGTTTGCCTCCAGACGGAAACACTTAACACATGCTCACGCTGCTGCACCCACATGCAAAAAAAGAAAGAAGTGCAGACTGTAAGGCAATACACAACCAAGTGTTAGTGAGTGTAGTTCACACGGTCACACACTTATGAGCACAGCGACGGGATTTCATGGTATATTTCAGAGATTTTAAGAATGGGAAATGTAAAATTTTAACAGATATAACTCTTTATTCATGTTAAGTATTCACGTGCATCTCCTTGTATATGAAATTAAATACTATAGGTGCAACTATTGTGTCCAGGCTTGTGTCTTTCTGCAGCTTAATCATTGAGCTCAACTGCAGAGCTCAAGTTTCCTCCCTCATCGGCTCAAAGAGAGAGAGAGGTCTGGTGTTAGCTCTGTTCTGCCATGAGCTGACGGGAGAAGTTTATTTTTAATAATAATTCTACAACAGTGGGGCCTAACATTATTTATATAAATTATAACTAAGTGGTTTGGCCTGTAGGTAATCCTCAATGTGCTACTGGGGAGTGATTACATACTCAGCAAAAATATACTGTTAATGATAATTGGTCGACAAGGAAGTAGATCTTCCTTCTTCAGGCACATGTCTCAACTTTGTTAGATGAGATCATAATCAAACAGCGCTCAAAAGCTTATGTTGATGTTGTGATCGCCACGCTTTATGTCAACCATTTTATGTACCAAAAGAATTCTCTGGAAATTCATACAAGCTTAGTCCCAAAGGACACACCCAAAAAGTAGGCAAAGAAGCGTTAAATGTCACACTGTCAGCATGTGTGCAGGGTGAAGAGGGCACGGCTACTGTAACAGGATAAGTGTGTCTGTTGAACTCCAGCCAACTGAGGATTTCTAACTGTCACTAGCCAGACTCTCGCCTTGCGCTCACTCACACCTTGCAGCAGATCAACTTTATATCCGCAGTAAAGCTGTCGGCTCATCGTAAACAGAGCGAGTGGCAAACACTTTCTCCTACGCCTGCTCTATCTCACAGACCTGTGACAGGGCAGGCAGACGAGGAGGAAGCATGGCGGGATGGCTGTCTTTAGTTAGTCTACTTGTATCCTGTGCGAGATACAGCATATAATAAGGTATGTTCAGTGGTTTGCTGCACGATATTTTTGGAAGCTGACAGACACATCAGCCATTTTTAAGGAACCCAAACTGTAATGCTCACATCCTTATAGCCACCAAACCACATAACTTTTGGTTATATTCAAGAAAAGCAGCATGTTTGGAAGAAATGTCACTCACAGCACAGCTGACTACATACTTTTCTCCCTGATATGCTTTTAGTATGACAGCCTCAGTAGCTTTTTTAAAGACGTAAAGACATAAAAAGTATAGCATACCTAAGGACACAACAGCATCAGCAAACACCAACTTTTTGGTGGCCAACTTAAAGTTTTGCCTTGATTTTACAGTGCATTGAGTTTGTGCTTGACTTTTGCCCAAGGAACTGTTAAATAGAAACTAATTTAAAACACATAGGCAAATAATGGCACCATCAACCTCCATGTTTTCCATGTGCAGGAAAACAGAAAGACTCACGAGTGGCTTCCCGTGTTTTATTTTGAATCACTATTAAGGATAACCTACCCTTCAGTCTGGAAAATTGTCCGGAAGCAGTGACCCAGGCTCTTGTAGCTGGTGGGGTCAGTGGTTCCTCTTTGGATCTGAAACCTGCAACAAGAAATTTCTGATTAAAAATTCAGTTACTTTAAATATTATGATCATCAGCTCCATCAACTTATGTTAACTCTGCAGAGAGACTGTTATCATAGCTAGATGTTGGTTTCCTTTAATTTCTATCCTCATTTCCTGTGTAGGATATACTCCGACGTGGCTTCAAAAGCACAAATTTGAGCTCGTTTTCCCTCTATTTTCTTCCCTCTCTTTTTCCCCTCCTCCGCTATGATGAGAGGCTCCTTCCACTAGGTCCCCTCAGTGCCGGAGAGAACTCAAACATTTATTTAACCCAACTGATCCAATTAGCCATGCAACACCCCAGGACCAGGCCGTTTGCACAAAGCTTTTCAGGTACTAACATGCCAGCAAGCCTATACTAACAGCTATTGAGTTACGTGTAAATTTTTAATATGATGGAGCCAGTCGAGTGACTTTTTGCTGTACAGCAAACATGCAGGTAGCTCTCTAATAAAGTCTGGTGAGCTGTGTGTAAATCTTGAAAGAATGAATAGAAATCATGCTTGTTAGGGGTAAAGAGCTTCAGGTACTCATTTAAGACTCCTCATTTAACACCGCTGAATGCCTTGGAAATAGAGAAAACATTATGAAATAACAAATGTGTTATACGTGAAATAAGGTGACAAAAACCTAAATGTTAAATAACTTTAGCAACCCTGAGGAGAGAAACAGAGACATGAGTAAAGAAAGCAGGCAGTAATGGGACAAGAGAAAGATTGCCTCGTCATATGGCTTCAACTTCTAGGTCACGAGGTCAGCAGTAAGTCGTCCACACGGGTGCCTGATGGGGCCATAAAGAGCCCCCAGGTTCCAGTGGAGGGGAAGTTTAGTGGGGTGAGCGGCCTTTCATATCACTAACAGATTAACATCTTAGAGGGGTGTCCCTCAAATCCTATTTGGTGGATTCCCAAATAGCTTGTAACTGGTTCCTGAAAACTAGTTAAAACAGGATAATAAATAGATGTCTGACACCATATTAAAGACAAGAAGAAAAGAAGGACTCAAGGTATGAGATGATGGTGAAACAGGGGGTACTGGGAGGAGGCAAAGACCAAGAAGATTTAAGACCACTGGGGCTTGTAAACAAATTCTAATCTGGCTTAATTAGAGTCATATGATGAAGGGGTCAAGGATGGAAGGCCCTCTGTCCTCAGTCTCCCCCTGTCTCCTTTGCTCGCTCTACTTCGACCCAAACTGGCCCTAAGATAGTGAGGTTGGCAATGCCGTGGTCCAGTTCCAGCCCCCTGACTCCACTCGTAACTCTGGGGTCACCTCATTTCCTCATGGCCCTCTCCTACCCTGCCATAAATGCCAGGGACCAAACAGAAAGGCCCAGGGAGTAGAAGATAATAGGGATGAATATAAGAACTTATGGCAGCAGGGGAACTGTCAGGCCCCTGGCTAGGAAACTGCTTATGTTGCTTTTCACAGCAACTAGTGGTGGAAAATAAGACCCAAAGCTTTAGTTGGTTGTAAGTGAATGTCCAGTTTGGGGGGATTTGTGCAGACAAAAAGCTCTAGTTTCTGTGAATACAGTGAATACAAAGATATACTAGTTGGCAAAAGATATCCTTTATATTGTTCTGGCAGATTTGCTTGGCCTTGGAGTCAGCCATGCAAGTCATAAACTCTACAGACGGAAGACCCAAGGAAGACCCTGGGGCTTCTTTGAAACACACAGCTTGGAGCATCTTCTTCAATCATCAGTGAAAGCTAATGGAGATACAGTATACCGAGACGTGATGAAATCTACAAGTTCATCAAAGCTCCCCCATTTGCTCTTCACACACATCCTACTCTCTGTACTTGTGCTTTATAGGCCCAGAGCTACCCGGGAGAGGGTGAAAGCGAGGGCAGGTTGGTAATTCTGCAAACGAGACAAGCACTCTTGTTTAAATAATCCGAAAGACCTCGTCCACCTGACCTCCAATACCTATAAAAGCACAAATGTCAGGCATCCACAAAGATGTCAAAAAGGGTAAAGGAATGTGCAGTAGAAGGCTAGAGCCCCATTCTTTGTATTTTTATGGATGGCTGAGCAGTGTTTGAGGACCTAGCTAGGCTATGCCCGCTCTCAGACCTTTGTGGTAATGGGCTTGAAAGGGGCACCGACAAAATAGGCTGTCATCGCATAGATGGTGAGATGTGGAGTGAACCTCATTACTGACTGTGCTAAAAAAAAACATAAAGCCAAAAAGAAGGGCATTGCTAGGTTGATCAAAATGCAAAGGTTTGATTAGGCAAATTAAAAAGGCTTTCTTAAGAGATGTGGGTATCCCCTTAAAAGAAATTATTAGCTGGATGAGTTTGATGACTTGCTCTTTATTTAAAATTTAGGATCTAATCAGACTGACATGAACTCATATTTATAGCTGTTCAGACAGACTGACATTTAATTAAAACATTAAGTAGAGAAGTAATGACCCAATCTACAACAGGCAGTTACCTATACCTATCTATTATACTGTAGTATTTCATATAGTGCAATTTTCCCCAAGTATGAATGTTTTATGATTTATGTGTGTTGCTGCATATTTGGACTGGTTGCTACAGTGAGAGCCTTGATCTGCCCAAGCCTTCCCTCTTGGAATGCCAAGTGACAAAAAAAGGAGAGAAACAAAAAATATGATTGAAGAAAAAGAAGAAGTGAATCACAAGGGGGGAGGAATGAAAGTTGAGCAATTTCTCATGTTAGATCTGAAGTACATAAGACAATCCAGAAGGAAACATAAAGGGGAAGTCTATTTTTTTACAACCAGACAGTTAATTTTAATGAGCAGGATCATAAAGATGGTAAAAGTCCATTGCATTGGTACATGAGGTTACGACCACATTTCCGACATAAATGGTCCAACATGGCAAATTCCTTCAATTGTGACTTTAGCCATACAGTCTTGCATCAGGTTAAAAAAGCCAAAATAAAAGGCTCCCCGTCTTATTGTTTTGACAACTCATTGTTGCTGACTTAGTCCCATACAGTCAATAGTGTGTTTGATTTAAAAAGCACCATAAATCAAGGTGTATCAACATTGATTTCAACTCATGTATGCCCTGTCCATAAAGAAATGAGCAAAGAAAAATTGATAGACTGAATCTATAATAAAACTGTTACAGGAAAAACTGAGAATAGGGGCAGGAGGGCAATAAAGACAAACCTTTGGAGAACAGAATAGGAAAATATAGTCAAGGGGAAGAAGATGTGAGATGGGAGCTCAAGGGAAGTGATAAACCTTTGGTGCTTGCAACACGGCAGGCTGCCAGAGCTTGATCTGGACCAGGCCAGGTTAGGTTTCACCAGCACCCACTGGATCTGGGAAAGCCCAAATTATACATGTAGTCTGGATATCAGAAAAAAAAGGTTAGTCTGGTTGTTAAAAGGGCAACAAAATCCTTCTGTCATTCTGGATTCTCTCTCACACTGATAAAACTGATTCCTCTGAATCCCAGTGGTGATGTTGGGACTGTTTTGCTGGTCCAGATGTCTGCTCATATACTGTGACCCTTGTGACCTGAGATCAGACAGTGTTACTGGAGAAGACCAGGAAAAAAAGCTGCATAAAACATCATGAGGCAGGGCCAGAGTAAGACTGAAACCTCAAATGCTTTGAGCATTACAAACTTCTGCTTGACTGAGAGATAACTCTGTGTTAGAGTGGACTCTAACAAATTTAGAATGCGACTACTGCTGAAGTCGATCAGATAGGTGGAAAAAATGAGCAGTCTTACCACCGTTTCCAGAAAGCGATTGCATAACAGGAAGGATTTCTTGGGTGTTTAATCTAGGGTCTTTCAACCTCTGCCAAATGCTGTTAGCTGAAACTATGGCGCTATGGTGCAGTTTTAATTATGCCATCATATAAAAGTAAAAGTAAAAGTAAAACAGTAAAACCTCTTTTGCAGGTTCTTCAAGTACAAATAAGGAACAAAAAAACTCCTCAATAACTTTTTTTCTAATAGGGCTAAAACTAGACCAACTCTCTTTTTCAATAATTAAGGAACTAGTCTTTTGAATGATTATATCATCAGTCATAGATTAGTTAGGGATAGTAGAAGCTACTCTGCTGGGAAATTCTGCAGTATTGTTTAGACTCCCATGAGCTGCCCACATAGACTCCCCTGACAGCAGGTAACTCCTGGCTGTAAAAAAAACTGTGCCCCAGACAGAAGACAACTACCACGCACATTGCCAGGGAGAAACCCAAGAGTTACGCTGACATGTCTCAATCTTGGCTGATATCTTGACTGAATTTGCCAATAATCATCCTTAAATGACAGAGGCCTCTGTTGTTTCTAGAAATGCAGTCTTCTTACACTGCTGTTATATTCTTAATTCTGTTTAAACATTTGGGAAATTATGTTTTAGGGTGTAGATGCCAAGGCTTGTAATATTGTTATTTAAAGACTTACTGACCAGAAAGCTGTTGATAAAGAGTCAGCCAGCCAAGTATGCACAAAGAAATGATCCGAGTCAATGGCAACAACTACTACTGTTACCTTTCTGTGTTGCTTTTCTTTGAACTTTCCTTTCATCACTTATATCTCTTAAACTCTTATACCCTTACCTGGTATCACTGACTAAGAAGTAAGCATGAAGCCTTGAGGCAAGTGCAGGCCACAGTAATTTTTACTGGACGCCGTCCAGATCTTTCAGCTTAAATCCAGTTATTTTAAGAGCTTGAGTGACATGAAGAATTATGGATCTAGTCAGTGATGCAGATCTATGAAAGGTACAACCAAACCATGCCAAGGCTTTTAAAGAAGCCTGGAATGCTTGAGCAGTGACTTCTCCTCACCCACAGGCCAGATCACTTTCAGAGCAATGTTAACTACATATTACACACCATTTTGTTGTCCAGTGCAGTGATCATGCTTGGCACGATCTGCCTAAACACTGCATGAACAAATGGCAATAGAATTATACCTGCACTTTAGGCACCAGTGCAAAATATCAGTTTAATTGGTTTTAAATGACTGGAAGAATAAAGGCAATGTAGCGAGTAAAGAAATTGCCAAACAACTTTGAGTTGTTCCAAAGCAACAACAATTTCTGCTGAGCTTGAAATGTTGTGTAAGAGCGACTCCAATATGGGAATAGCTTCTTGTGGGAAGGTGCAACTTTGGCAACAAATAAAGGATGCACAGACATGTATGTCTGAGTTTTGAGATGGTGCGGCAGGGGGGCAGTCGTGTGGTTGCAGCACAGTCAGGGTGTAGAGAAATCAAAGCCCTCTATGTTTTAACTCTGTAATTAGTGCACTGGAATGTAACCCTCTTCACTGATAATGAATACAGGTGCTCACCTACAAACATTGACAGGCCATATGCTCTTTACATGAACCTCCATAACACAAACTTCTATAATAATCCATATGACTATTAGCTATAGCTCAAACAGCTGTGTGTAACTCTAGTAACATCTGTCACAACTGTAAAAGTATGGGTGTGGTTTTTAAGGGCAATTTTTCACAGTTGAAAGTCAAGTTGAAAAAAAGTAGGCAGTTACATCTTTCAGACATGCATGCCTTTCTGTGAATCCAACAGAAATTTAACATGTCAGTGGTTTGTCTAAATTTCCATTTAAGCCACAATAGGAGTCAACCTAAATGGATTGTTTCTGTAACACTTCCAAAGAAAAGCCTGAATGAATACAGTCATATTGAGGCAGGATGAGTTTACATACGGTTTGAGTACCCGAAATGACACCAAAGAACTTGATGCACAAAGAGCAGTGATTTAACTCTAGACCTCATTCAGAAGAGTATGGTTTGACAGCCAAGAAGAAATGTAGCTTTTTGGACAACAACACAAACAAAAAATCTTGGGTTGCAAACTGGTGCAACGCCAAGCTCGCAACTGTTGTGCCTTCAGCTGAAATGAGAAAACCAGGCAACCAAACTGGACGACAAACAGACTGTAAGGATCATACAATATAAGCTATTTTTCTGTGATGTTTTGGCATGTTTGAATAAACCCGTGAAAAACACTGATGTAAAAGTCGCCAATGTCACAATGACACAAATCTGGCTTGACTGAGCAGTGACTCTCAGTGCCAGCAGTGCCTGAAAAGAGATGCAACATTTTTGTGCCCAGAGATTCACATTTTTCTCAAAAGATGATTGAAAAAAAAAAGTTTTTATTTTAATCTGTTGAGGTTAGTTCTTTGACATTTTAAAAGATTTTTCATTAAAACTGTTCTCGACAGAAGGAAGGGTATATTCAGAGATATGTCATTGTTCTTCACTGAACTATTTTTGGACTTATTGATGCTGCCCACACATAACGCAAGAGCAAACTTCTTTGAAGGTGAAGTTGCACTTAGAGGAAGATTAGAGGAATGATCATTAGCCTTGCTTTAACTGCTTTAACTTCTTTTGATTTTGGAATTCATTTTATTTTCCACTGTGCATTATAATAAAATAGCAATGGAGCAACAGTTACAAAAAATCAAGAATAATACAAAACCACCATCAAAAAGTCAAACACCCATCATGTAAAAAGACACAAGGGTCTCATAATGTTTCAACAGCAATTTAAAAAAATTTTTTACTCTAAATTTACTTTTTACTCTATTTTTGCAGCATCTGCAGAAAGTTTAGTATAGTACTGCACAGGTTTTGGAAAAACTGTGGTTATGGTGCATAAAGGTATAAGTTAGGCACATTAACCCACATTAAAACACTTGGTAGGAGAAAGATTATGGTTACAGTTACCAAAACCACAAATGTTAATTGCGGGTCTGCGACAAAATGAACTGTCAGCATAAACGTGGGATGCATTAACCGATACACCTCCTCAACCCACCGCACCCTTACTTTCTGCCTTTCTACATCTTTTGCATTTCAGTCAGGACTGCTTTGGTGAAAGAAAATGATTATTTCCATTTGCAGTAATTTATATTTGGTGGTTCAGTGCTGTTCTAGTAGTCTCTACCCACCCTTTCAAGTGCATCAGTGGAAAAGCCTGAAGCAGGAAAACCAGCAGTACAGCTCTCTAGGTTATAGAAGAGAGCAGGCATTAAAGGCAACACAAATACACAGAATGAAAAGAAAGAGTTGGGATGAAGGTGGGCTGCAAAGCTGCTTGCAGAGAAAGCAGTGAGGATAGACTAAAGTACAGCATTTCCATTTAAGTATACGGAAAAGTATTATTTGAAGTAATACTATTCTACAATACCAGATGTACTATGATTGCTAGCTTTGCTTTACTTTGAGGATTGCGTCAATCTATGCTATGCTCAATATCAGTAGAAATAATCAGCATAATCATATAAATTATTATTCATAGTGTGTTATTAGGATGGCAGACTTGGAAAGTACAACAGTCTAATGAACCATATTACAAACACTTCTGTTGAACTGCATTTTTCACCATTCAGAAATACAAGCGAGCGTGACTAGGTTATGACTTTTCATATTGTAATCCTGCCAAATATGCCGTTCTGCTCTGCCCATGAAAAGACTTGCTCTCTGCCTTTTGAACTGGACTCACAACTCACTCACGCTTGTGAATTGGAGCAATGCACTGACTGAGCCGAGTTTATCCTTCATGCGCCCGGCATGTGTCTAGCTTTACATTTTGAGCGAAGCCTTGCCCTGCGGACTGAGAGCGCTGGGGGGGATTAGAAGCCAGCTTGACTACTGCTGACCTGCCTGCTCCTTTACAAGGAAAGATCAGCTATCAGACTGCTACTGCTTTGTGCCCTGCTGTTTGAGGGTTGTGTCAGGGATTCCTCCTTAAGTGCGCCGGGGTTCACCAAACAGTTGGGGGGCAAACAGACGTGGAGGGAGGAGGCCTGAAACCTCTCACTATCCTTAGTGCTGTCACATGTTGCCCAAAAAGCCTGGATGTCATCTGTCAAAGCCCTCATCAAAGAGCACTTTCAAGCTCACCAAGTTTCATGCGTGCTGTGACCAAATGAAGGTAGTGTTTCCATGGATACTGCCCCAATTGAGGGCTAGTACCAGGTTTTTCTAATCAGGCTTGAAACAAGCTACTGGCAGGCTTAGCGGTTTGCAGTGACAGCCATGTCATACAACACAATTTACAGAATTGCACAACTCAATACAAATCTTCTAGACATGTACAACAGGGATCTAAAACAAAACATTATATAATCGCTCAACTAACTACAAATTCAGAAGAAAAGATGCAAGTTTAAACAATAGATTCCACATGATATTGATTAAGTAGTTATATAATAAGATTTATATTAACAAACGTAGTGGTTAAATCAACACCAGGTTAACTGAGACGTTTGCTGAAAAACTGAAACCACAAAAGAATGCAAAAACACGAGAAAACATTTGTATTTAAAAGGTTAAAAAGTAGAATAAAGCGCAGTTAGAGGACGAAGAAATAGGAACAAAAAAGGAATAAGTAAGGAGAGGGTACAAAAAACTAGAACGGCAAAAAGGCAGAATCGGTGCAGAGGGCGAGAAGATAGAAAGAAGGAGTGGCTCCATCAGAGCCGTTGCTTAAAAAATATGGGGGCTTATTAAAACAAACACATCCGATCATGTATGCACTGTAGGAGCAGAAATAGCTTCCCTGTGACACAAGCTGCTTAGGCAGACACAGACATGAGGAAGGCGTGGTTTTATTCTCTGGGAGGAAGCACGGCATAAGGGTTGATGGGAAGCCGTTTCAGATGTGTGTGTGAGTATGTTTGCGCATGCATGTTTATAAGGGTGGAGCTCCATGTAACAGGATCTCAACATGAAGGGAAATGCGGGCTCATTGAGACTCTCTAATGAGAGGGGGAACCTGATCAGATTCAGATGGGGTGCCCCGAGCGCACAGCCCCCCTGCAGAAAGTGCCGCCCGACACCCTTTGTTACCTCCAAGTGAGCTGAGACCAGCCCATGAACCATGTAACTAGGTGGTTTCCAGGTTAATGAAAAGCTGTAACTCCAGTCCCACTGTCTCTCTCTGCTAGAGTGACGACTGCCCTCCCCTTCCCACGTCATATCACCCCCCCATCTTCACCTCCACATTCTTGCCCCTGTCCATGACGGGAGTATCAGGGTCAGAGGTAATTAACTTTGCTTTGTGTTAAGTATGCTTTATTTATATCTGAGGTTTTTTATTATCCAGAGGGGTGCACAATATAAGAAAAGTTAAAACCTCTGAGTGGTATTTATTAGATCAAATTATCCAAAATTGTATGACAATTAACAGAAATGTACATATATTACCAAAAGAGCTGTTCACATTAAACCCACTTTCCAGTTAAGGAACTCTTTATCAAGACAGAACCTCTACTAATTCATTTGCTGCACAAATATATAAAATGCTATCATGTGGCTAAAAAACTGTATGTTTAACTCTCTTTTAATGATGAAAGCGGTTGTAAGTCAAACTGATGGCAGGTGGGCTCAGCAGGAGTCCCTCAGATGTAAGATAGATGTACTTTTTAACAAAGGTGAGTAACAGGAGTCATGGCTTGACTGGTCAGTAAACACACCACAGAGAGTTAAAGTGCAGCAACAAAGGCAAAAAATACACACTATGATTCATCTGACAAGAGTTTTACTTTTGCTCATATTTAAAACAATGTCAAGTGTGCTTTAATGAAATGCTGGCTATCATTACTCAAAAGTGCTTTAATAGATATGTAGAGCTATTACATTGTCTAGCTATTTCTTTATCTACCAAATCAGTCATCTTGGACGAGTAAAAGCTGCCAAATGGTCCATGACATTACATTTTGTTGATTCATAACAGCAGTATTTGGCTACTGGTGGAGAAGCAAACTGCTGATGTTAGTCCTAAATCTGCAGTTCGCTCCCCCCGTCCTTCTACCCCTCACGTGAAAGAGGAGAAAGGCAAATCCTCATTTGCAATACAGGTAAACATCAACTCCAAGGCAGGTATGCATTAGGGTGGGTTTACTTTAAAAGAAAGAAAAAGGGAGAAAGGAAAAAAGGAAGGGAAAAAAAAAGCTCCTTTGATTCTGTGTTGGTGGAAAAAAGTAAATTTACACCAGTTGCTGTTCAGTTTGGACTGGTGGACAATAAAGCAGGAGCCAGTGCCTAATAAGAGCCATGCCTGAGAGAGAGAGGGAGAGACACAGAGAGCGAGAGAAACCCACTGGAGGTGTGTCTGCGTCTCGGCTCCAAGGTTCCTGCTAATAGATTTCAGCTCCCTCAGTTTCCCAATTAGCTGGTATGCAATGCTTGGTTTATGAATTCATGTGTAGATACTAAGTGTTAGAACATGTGTGAACATGTACAATATGAATGCATATTGACACATACATGGTGTAAGATAATGATACAAGCTGTGTGTGTCGTCATCATGCCAAATAAACAGCAACTACCTGTTGTTTATAAATTCATATACTGACTATAGCAGTGACTGAAATTAATGAAATAAAAAACAAAAATTCCCTATTTAAGACTGAAAGGAATCAGATTACACTAACCAATTCCTAGCCAAAATCTGCCTATCAACATCAACACATGGCGACACAAACAGAAAACAAACAGATAAACCTGTCCGGTTTTAGTGCACCTTTTACAACTTTTTAAGGAACAGCATTACAAAGCAAATAGTGAGTGCACTTTTAACCCTGACCCCGCGTGAGGATGGACAGGCAGAGCTCAAGACTTACCTGTAATAAACCCCAATAGCTTCCACACATGACCGTAAATCACACGGTATGCCTTCAAAGTATCGAATATCGACTAATACAACACTGCTCTCCCCTGGCTTTTATCCCCCGTGTTTCCTTTTCTGTGTTCTAGTGGTGGCACTGCCTTTAAAGTGCAACCATCTCACTTTTTTAAAAGGCACGCCGAGCAATTTATTTACCAAGAAACTGCAGCCGTAAATGACAGAAAAAAGCAGCACAATTTACGGACAAGTAGTGAATGGGGGTAGGGGGGCCCAGAACGAAGCCAGAGGTCTTGGCTGGGCCTGTGAAAGCCTATAAAGCTTTAGTAGTGGCCCACGACCTGTTTATGGCTGGCTGAGACGCTGTGGTGTGAGGCTCCTGATCACTCTGCAGCTTGAGACTGCTGCCGCTCTTGCATAACACACAAACAGGAGATGGTAACGGAAACAAGGCATTAAAACGCTGCAAACAGATTCAGTGGCATGGGCTTTATTCTGCAAGTCTTTGTCTGTCTTAGAAAGAAAAGGTCTGGGCCTTTTTTGTTTTAAATTAGGTAACGAAGTAAAAAAAAGAAAAGAAAAGAGGAATGACTTGAAAACAGAAAACAGCTAACCTTAACATTGTGTGAGGAATGAATGTGTAAATGATGCATTTCATTTTCCACAAAACGTCTGAGGCTCTTGGCCTGCTTAAATGTGGATTGCAGAACTGGCTGGGGGACCTGGTATGCTTGGAACTTCATAGCACAGATGCAAATGCCCACCAAGAGGATTCGAGGCAGATGTGGACTGAAATGGCGTCTTTGTGAGTAGCCACACAAAAGTAAACTCACACAAAAGATAAGGTATTGCAGGTTTTTATGTTGAATATGTGGCTCACCTTGTCTTCACCACGTCGAGGGGATGCATCAAGCAGATTTCTACCAGACCTAAAAAAGTAAAAAAAAACAAAAACAAAAACCCAGTAAAGATGAGTCACTTTAAAACAAATAGGTAATCAGTTCTCTGTTTCCCTCGCTGACTGCTTACGTTTGAAGATAAATGAAAAGCATTTTTTATCAGTCACTGGATGATTTCCAGTGGTTTCAAGATTGTATTTCTGCAAATGCACTCCCTCTTTTGCGTTCTGCACAGACTGTTTACCAGCATGAAACCAAAGCCTGCTCAAATATGACTGGTCAATACAACTGGACTACAAACATAAACCTGACATTTCTGATGGTTAAGGCAGCATTAAGTATGTTGAAGAAGGATTCAGTGGCAGCATACACTTGTCAGAAATGAGAGTAATTGAAAATTGAAGCGTTATCGAATATCTACAGTTTTAATTTGGCTTTCCAAATGATCAGCAAGTGCTTCTTTTTCTGGTTTGTAGTGCTCTAAACTGAGTATATTTAGGTTTGAGACAGCCAGTCATACCATGCTTGTCTATTTTTTGTGGCATGACTTTTTTGTTAGTCTTCTTATTCTTTTTTTGTAAATCACATCATTGCTGTGAGCCAGTCAAATCTTCCACATCGATCAAACTCTGTGACCATCAGATCAAAACACAGTGTGTGCGACACTCACCCTGTAAACAATCTGATAAGAAGCTTGTTTAACGTCTAACTGTGGAAAAAACAGTGAACGTTCGTTCATGTGATATGTTTCACTTTCATTTTAAACCCATTTAAACTGAAAGTTCTGTAAAAAATATATTTATTTTTATGTTTCTACCAAATGGTTTTGAGGGGCACTCCATACCAGTACTAGCAACTTTACACAAAAACCTCATCACCACTCTGATTATCACTCTGCCTTTTTGGAAATAGCAGCTACTCCAGTAATTCTCAGTTTTTTATGCATTGGTCTGAATGAGAGATCCGGCAAGACTTCTTTCTCTTTCTAAAATCCCTCTGAGCCACCAACTATATCACCCATGCAAACCCAGTACATCAGCAATATGCCAGCAGAATCAATGCAGCCGGGTGATCATTGAAAGACTCTGAGGTTTCACACACACGCTAACTATGTGCATCTGTGTTGAAAAGCCACTGCTTTGGCACGGAGGCCCTCTGACTCAATCAGGATTTTTTTTTTTTTTTGAACTGGCGATTCTCACTGCATCCCTTTACTGGGGCTCTGAGGGCTTCCCTTGCAGATTCCACTGTGTGTGTACACAGCTGCTGTGCAATATGGGGTCTTTCTAATTTGCTCAATTAAACATATTGTCTATAAAAGCGTGTGTCTTCTGGGGTTTTTCCAGGGAAGTAATTATCAAGTGAAATACCACAGTAAAAATTACTTTGTCTACAGTTGCATCTTAATGTACGAATGGGAGAACTAAGAAGCACTGAACCAAGCTGCCAGTGGCAGAGAGTCAAACTAAATTCCATCTGTTATGGCTCAGTTGACCTGACTTTGGTTCTTAATGATACTGCGCTGGAGAGGTAAATGCAAGCGTGCACTGGACAGATTGTTTTCTGTCCTCGCTATTAATAGCCCCGATGTGAAGTCTAGGCGGGTCAAATCTTTCAACGGGTAATCAGATTACATGATGAAACCAAACCTGCCTGCTTGCTCGATCAGCCTGTGCAAATACAAAGTTTCTGGGAGGTGACTGAACATGCTCAAGTTGATCTAGAGGAGGAAGTGCAAAGGGGAATAAGTGACAACTTCTTCAAACAGTGGACACTTATGAGGAAGGCAAACAAAACTAAAGACATACAACTCTCCACAACTCATTGTGAACCTCATTGTGATCTAAGTTAAAAGTAAAGCAGGAGTAGCATCTCAAACAGGTCCAACACCACATCATAGCAGTGCAGGATTGCTGTTGCATTAAGTGTAATGAGGCAAAATGCAAAGCATATTTTCCTGAAATGGTGTGGAAATGAAATATGAGTTAACCATTACTACTTGTATCATAACAAAAGGTGCTACTACATTTTTTTTATGGCTAAATGAAAGTCTGTGTCTCTCAGTTGTAGAATGAGCAGAGATTAAAGGGTGTTAAAAACAAACCAGAAATGACACTGAAAACAACAGAGCAGAAAATCTATTAGTCACTCTATTATTTAAATTTTTAACAAACCATGAAATACGTTTTGCATCTGTGTACATCCGAATAGAGAAGAAGAAGGCCGATGACTTATTCACAAAAGGTCGACACAGCAGGCGGCTCGGCACATTTCTCTTGGCAGATTTTTTCACCAGATTCCCTTCCTGATGCAACCTCCTAGGAGATTTGTGTCTTCTCCAAAAGGGAATGCGTAAACCATTACACTATGGTGTGACTATCTGTGCACATCTGAACACTTTAGTAAAATGATTACTCTAGTTTTTTGGGCCTTGTGATCAACCTCAAATTACAGGAAATCTATCAACCAGTTTCCCATACATGGATTACATTTAGCCCTAGTCTAACAAAAAAATGTAATCCCTACTGGAAAACAACTTTTGATTAGGATTAGGACTAGGCTTAATCTATGTATGGGAAACTAGGCCTAAAAGATAGAAGTTTTCAAATACTTAATTATAACCAACCCAGTATAAGTAAAATACTCTTCACCAAGTGACACGTTTGCCATAGTATGCAATTTAGATAGAGCAATTAATGAGGTGTGTTTCACTTCTGAGGGTATCATTATGTAAGTCTAAGAGCATTATGGACAAGAGTGTGTCAGTTAGCAATGTATGCTGCTTTGTTCCTCCAAGATGGCAGTTGCAAAAGGATTAGGTGATGACAAGCACTAATGCAAAACTCAGCTGTGTTTGTCTGAGTATTTGTCTAACACCCTTGCAAACAGGACATCTGAAGAAGAGTTGATGGCAGATGAACTGACAGGCTGTGTGGACTTGAAGAAAAAAATAAAGTTTGTGGCCATAATCCTAAACTGACCTTTGCATGACATCTCACTCACACACAGCACTTTATTTACAAGATGCTCCATTGTGAGTTCCAGTAGTGCAAAAAAAATATATTAATTTGTATTAGAAATCCATCTTATATTAGCATATATAATCACACTGAAGTCTTCCATTTGTTAAAAAACCTGTAAATAGCAGCTAGCTGTATGCAACCAATTTTTGATTATTTTGATAACTCCAAGTCAAACATATTTGCATATGAGAAAAACTGAGATGGAACAAAACAGAACAATGATGTGGCGTGTCCCGCCACTCAAAGTACAAAGAATACACTGTGAGAAAGGGCACAGCAATTCCATACATGATGACAGGTCCACAAAAGATGCAAGTTGTTGCTGCAATAAATTCAGATTTATAGAGGCTATTCTCAGAGAAGCAATTCCAAACAATTATTTCAGACAGCTAATTTTTTTCCTGCTAATGTCCAATGGAAACACTTCATCAGACCGTCTCTGCGTAAAAAACCAAGCATGTAATTTCCTCAACATTCTCACACCACTGTGCCCCAATGTATCCTGCCTTTCTGCTCCAACTGCCGGTGCAAAATGCTTTTTAATCATACGGTGCGGTGCATAGTGAACCCACACACTCCTGAGAGCCCTTCACACTCAACAGTCTCTGATGCAGTCAACGAGCATGCAGAGGACGCACTGAAGGGATGATACTACTGAACTTTTCTTATATTGAGCCAGAGTCTGGCTGCAACTTCTTCTGCAATTGCTTCCCTGCTCCAGCTGCAAGGAGGGGCCTAATATTACAGTGACCTGCCATCTGGTTGATGTTTATGGCTTTGCCATGCATCACTGAGTTGCATATTAGGAAATTCCATTATTTAAAGGTTCTTTTATTTCTGATACACAATGGTACTGACAGGGCTTGTCATTCAGCACATTGCAGACACACGCACGGAGGCACAGGCGCTAATGGCAAAGGAGTGTCTGGAGCGCAGCCATTTAGACACACTTAAATATAAGCCGCAACACATGCATTCCAGGCTAAGATGCAGTGAGAAGGGTTAACTGAGGAGTGAGCAGTGGAAACAAAAGAGCTGAGATAAATGTGGTACAACATTAGGTGAATTTTATGCCTATCGCCAGTGCAGAGTGGTGAAATAGAGCTTTTATTTCGGCTCTCACATTCACCACATGTCCAAAAAACAACGAGGATAGGTGTTAAAAACTGCTGCATCATACCACAGTCAGAGTGAGTCTTCTTTGGGGCAGAACCAACAAGTAGCTTCACTGGTAGCACGGGTATTCAGACATTCCAGGTCGTCTGATAACTTGTCCAAAGAAAGAAGATCATACATCACACAGATGAGATGATTATCTTCGTTGGTTTTGGCATGGGAATGCATACAGTTTGCTCCCACGCAAAAGTGAGAAAGAACAACAATAGCGCACCAGGGAATGATTGCTCAATGGGTGCAGGTGTCATCCATCATGCCAAGACACACATTGAACGACTGTAATTCCCAGCAACCACAAGGAGAAGGTCACTGCTTGGAAGCAAGATTTTCCTTGTTTAATGGGCTAATACTTGAGAGACAAACTAGCTGGTTATTTCTCATGCTTACTCTACCCAGTGAATGCTGTAATCTCAAATGATGGCTTAAACACTACTTTCTTAATAATATTGATAATATGTTAATTATTTAAATTTAATAATAACTATTTTTTATTTATTCTTTAAAATACTGACACTTTCAAAGTTGTAGAAATGACAAAAATATATAAACTTCACGTTTAGTTAGTCATGAAGAGCATGAAGAGATAAAAAAAAGGTGAAAGATAAACAGCTTATTGATTTTTTGTGTAATGCATTTGAAAACAGATCCTACATTGGTTTTGGAAAACAATTAGCAATGTATTACTTGGTTCACTGAGAGCCAGAGCAGAAAATCGCAGCTTGCTCTGTGGTTTCAAGGCGTGACAAGAAGCATGAGTGTCATAATGACAAAGCGTCACCTCGTAGGCCGACTCGAGTTTTAACAAGGGCACCTGACTGAACCTGCAGGAAATATCTCCTGCCTCCATGTCCTCCATTAATACCTTTCAAAACACATCGGACCTGGAATGCTAAACAAACCCAGCAAGGTGTTGCTCCAGTGCAGTCACAAAGCCAACCTGATATCCATCAGCAGCGAGGCTGGGCACGCTGATTTAGAACATCAACTTAATTTTAAGCTCTTTTCAAAGCTCAGGCAGAAAGAAGGGAGAAAGGGACAAATGAATGAAGAATGTGTCTGTGATCAGATAAATTAAAAAAAAAAATGAAGCGATAGAGATAATGAACTCATGGGAATTACCAGATAAGTAAGTCATGGTTTATTTGGCTGCATTTTCACTGGTCTTCACTACATTTATTTATATATATATATATATATATATATATACACACACATATATACATATATACATGAAATATATATATGAAAACCAGACAAATTGAGGAAGTGCATGATATAAATGTGACATAAAAATGCCCAAATAACATGGGGTCTCCATGTTTGGGGCAAGCCAATAAACTTTACTTACTACCAAGTAAGGCACACCATAGTACTGAAATACAGCCCTAAACCAAAGGTGTTTTTACAGAAAACAGCTGGTGTAATGGTTTCAAACTGATCACATTAAAACTGAAATGGAGTATAAACCATTTTCATTCAATCATAGCACAAGCTATCTGTCATAAGAACACGTATAATGATGCCACAGGGAGAAAGAGAAATCCCTTTTAGAAAATAAACCTGTATATTACTGATAATTAATATGAGAAGTAACTAAAGTAGCCAGAGAGCATTTCTTCATTATCTAAAGGAATAATGAATAAGGACTTTTTCTTCTAGAAATGGATCACCTAAATCATATATGGAGCAATTAATTGAATGTATTTTTTTTTTTTAAAAAAAGGTTAGTACATGTGGAAAAAGAAAGCAGAGAGTGAGCAAGAGAGAAACACTGAGAGACAGACATGGCTATTATGAGCTATTAATCACAAATATCACCAATCATGCTTCCTGTTGCGGGAGTGCAGAAGCTTCCCAGTTAAGTCCCCAAACACTCCCTAATTCTACACTTGAAAAAGCTCAAAGGGTGCTTAGAAAAACAAACAGGGCCATCTCTAGTGACATTGGGGGATTTTTTTTTCCTTTTTTTTTTTTACCCTGGGGGACTCTGATCTGAAGTGCAGGCATTCACACTTTCTCTGGGTCTGAGATGTCTGCTACATCATGAGGAACACACTGTGGATGTTCTCAGTCCAAGAAGTTCTAAGTTTGTTTTTTTTAATATTAATGTTCAGGATGTTAAAACTAGAATTAATTAAGTTATTTCTCTCCTTTTCTAAGACAAACAACTGTTACATAGATGTAGTCAAAAGTATCTTCCACGTTGCAGTGCGGTAGAATTAAAAAGGACAAATCTGGTGAATTACAATGCTTGTAAACACTTCAAATTACTTTTCAAATGTTTAAGAGCACATTCAGAGTTTCACCATCCCGGAGAGTTTTTATGTAATTCCTCTTCTATGCTAAAATAAATAACTTCTTAATAATAAATGACACATTTCCTGTCTCCTGCAGAGCCTTGGCATGCCCTGTTTGCAGGTCAGAAGCCATAAATGCATGAGTTGGCAAGAACTGAGTAAAAAAAAAAAAAGAATCCTTTCCCTTCAACTTCACTGCTGCTTTTTTGTGTAACAGTTGAGCAATTTCCCTTAGATCAAACAGCTCCCTATTTAATTTATTTATTTTGCTGTTTTCTGGCCTTAATAAATGGTAGAAGGAAACAAACAAAGACTGCATTTATCATGGAATATGCTGACTAGAATATTACACTTGTAAATGATATATTGGTTTTTCCATAATTTTGCTGTCTCGAGTATAGATTTATCTTGGAAGTCATGGCATATTTCCCCCACTGGCTACGCACAGGAAAAGCATGACTCTGTCTCTGTCTGTCAAACTTGAGATGAACTCTGTGATATTGATGGAAGCATAAAGGTGAGTCAGGTGCGTGTGCAGCTGACTGGGTCAACCTGAGCTGTCTGCCCTGACAGACAAATGATAGATATCAGTGTCAGTGTGAGAGCCTGCATCCTCCATTATTGTCACTGGTTTCTTAAAACCTGTGGTGACATCTTTTTTTTTTTTTTTCTCAACATGGCCATCTATAGGAAAAACAATATGATGCAAATAGCTACACCATAAAGGCGGAAGTGGCTATCAGGCGGAGAAGAAAAGGGTACAAAATGGATGCAAAACCTGGTGTAACTGATGTTTGACAGGAAGTGCTCCGTGTCCTCTTAGGCTGATTTCTTTCATGAGGATTGCTTTTTAAACAAATTTCCTCCAACTCCTGCAGGACACCTGTCACCATCTAAACAAACTCTGTAATCCTCTAACAAAGGTTAGAGGGTGTGAAGTATGGCTCTACAAATATGAGCGCAACATGCAACTATAAACCCTTCAGGAGCTTCGAGCTGCTACATTGTTCAATGGAAACCAGTGGTTCTCCAACCTGTGGGTGGTGACAGGTCACGAGATAAAATGCTCCGACAACATTACTAAAAAAAAAAACCCAACAATTTCGGTATGTTATACTTTTTATTTAAAAATGTCATCTTTTATTCTTTCTTGTGAAATACTTTACATTTTTAAATGAGTGAGACTTTTATTTCGATCAAAAAGCAGAGACAAAGAGGTGCCTGAAGTATAGATCAGTATTTGTAACACAAACACAACTGAGAATTGACAATACAAATGACAGTAGAGCCACTAAAAATTATTACTATCAAACAGAAGTGAGGATTTTTTAACAACTGAGATTATCAAATGTACGATTAAAAAAAAAAGCTGTCCTATATATTCAGATGTTTTTTAAATTTAGTTAAAACTTAAAACAAATCAAAAGGTACAGTAAATGAAATTAAAATAAGCTGTATGTTTTTATATGTGAAATAATATGGTTAAATATGATCTCCAAACAAAGCTGTCATTTCATTAAAAATGAGTGGTGAGCGTACCATGGGCAACGATGCCACTTCATTACAACCCTTAAAATTTGGATATCAGTCATTGTACCATCTTGCTAGGTTAAAGGAATGATGAAATTTATAATATATATAATAAAATATTCTCTAAGTGTTTAGATTTTTTTTTAAAGACTAATACTAAGCTTCTTGGCAAATAATTTGATTTAATTCAAGCAAATATTTGATTAAAGAAATCCCGGGATATGAACTTCCACCATTATTCATGATAGACACAAACGCCTAAAGGATGTGTTTTTATTTCCGGAGGCTTTTCAGCCAACCATTTCATTCAACTGCCTCTACAAGCCCAGTGTAACATCTGCCAAATCAGCAGGTGACAACCATGTAATTTTTAACTCAAATTATATGTCCAAGCCTCATTAAATGTTTTTGCTTGAAAACATGAATAATAATTTTCACATCTCTTCACACATCCACTTTGTGTGCTTTCCCTAAAAATAACCTGCCGGTGCCAAACCTCAGATTAAGCTTACAGGTCAGATCTGGCCAGGAAACAAAGTGCATACTTCTTGGCTGTTGGTACCAGTTGATTTCATTACTATATATTATATTATATTATTATAAATAAATTAATTTGAGACCGTATTATTTAAATGTAAGACATGCTTTTAAATAAAAAGAAGAAATGACAGTACTAAGCTCACTCCAGGAGGAGAGATTTCACTTTCAACCCATCTACACGGAGCCTTGATAGAGAGAGATTACAGGTAACAAAAACAGTGCAAAAACATAAACAGCTCGCCCCCTCCACAAACTCCTCTCTACCATCATGACTTCAGACAATAACAAAGAAACTGAGATGTTTATTTTCTGCATTAAGTTTATGCTACAGTGGATTTCCACACTGAAACTGATATAGCCCTGAAATGACTCTCTGGATCAAAATATTTGACTGCTGTTGTCGAATGTCCTCCGTTTTTAAAAACAAGTCTTTTAGCCATTATGCGGGCTGGCATGTGTGTATACGTGGTGCTAAGCTTGTTTAGTGCACATTATGTCAGCCTTTAGACATTATTTTGTGGTCATCACCCCACATTGTTCTAGTCTGCACATGTTAAATAATTACACTATTACACAACTCTCCTCCGCCATGTAATGATACTGGAGAAGAAAATGAGCAGTAAGCACTGCTACCGAAGTGTTGAGGAGCAAATTGATTCTCAGCTTATACTTGTTCCCCTGGGGGGTACTTCTGATGTTCTCATAGGTTAGGTAGAAAGACTTTTGAGCCTTTTCCCTAATCTAAAACGCTTGATATATAGACTGTCACTATAACAAATGGACTACGAGCTATGACAGGCCAGCTTCACAGTACACACTACACAATTACCTACTATGCTGTGGGGAAGGAGTGAAAACTAGTTGGAAAGTAGGCAGAGAAATCAAAATATAAACAAAAAGTCGTGACAGAAATTAAAATTGGGAGCATTTATGTGCAGGGTTAAAATCATATCTTTGAATTGAATTATTTTAATGGAATCAGTTAAAGAGATCACGTTGACAGTGTGAAAAAAGGAGGAATTTAACTGCAAGGCCAGAGAAATGTGCTTCAGTGGTGTACACGAGTCACTCAGCAGTTCATCTTAAAAAACAGCAAATTTTCCATTTATTGAGTTGATAATTTATAGACTATTCTTTTTTGTTGATAAATGAAAAACGTATTATTGCTGAACACAATAACAAATGAAATCCCTCATCCTAACCATCACAACAATGGTTAGAAATAACGCTCTTTGTATAATAATAATAATAATGGATTGCATTTATATAGCGCTTTTCAAAGCGCGTTACAATTCCACTATTCATTCACTCTCACATTCACACACTGGTGGAGGCAAGCTACAGTTGTAGCCACAGCTGCCC
This sequence comes from Hemichromis elongatus, assembly GCA_015108515.1. Taxonomy (NCBI): domain Eukaryota; kingdom Metazoa; phylum Chordata; class Actinopteri; order Cichliformes; family Cichlidae; genus Hemichromis; species Hemichromis elongatus. The sequence continues at coordinate 59,740 of VUQR01016867.1, forward strand.
TGGGGCAGACTGACAGAAGCGAGGCTGCCATATCGTGCCATCGGCCCCTCTGGCCAACACCAGTAGTCGGTAGGGTAAACTGACTTG
>VUQR01016868.1:0-22096 GCA_015108515.1 Hemichromis elongatus
GACGGGTATTACTATTTTTGTGGGGACCCACAGCCCTGTGGGGACCAAAACCCAAGAGTTTGAAGGCATTTTTGAGGCTCAAAATGTGGTTTTACTGTCAGGGTTACTATTAGGTTATGGTTAGGTTAAGGGTAAGGGTCAGGGTTAGGCATTCATTTTTGATGGTTAGGGTTAGGGTAAGGGGCTAGGGGGGAAAAAAAGGGCAGTAAGTGTGAGTGTATGTTTGTTCGTAGTGATTAGAAAAGGGATTAGCTGAAGTAACGTTGGCTGTTTTCAGGTTCGGGGGAATGAGATGGTGTGATTTGCTGATGAGAGGTTACAGTTTTTTATCACATTCATTAGCATCCATTTAACAAAAACAAACACAACTGCACAAGATCGTTGTGAACAATCAGGAGTGACCTGATTGTGAATGTACTGGTCAGATGTAGAATGACATCATCAGTAGAATGAGTTTACACAACATCAAAAACACCCAAAGCTAAAAGGGGCATATTCTGGTTTAAAAGTCGGATTTCAGTGCTAGTCAAACAATGACCAAAGCTGAAAGTGGAGAAAGAGAAAGTTTCAGGGAATATAATGTAGCGAGCCAGGGACGGTCAGTGCTTGTTTTATAGACGGACTCTAGGAGGCCTAAGCTCAGGCTGAAGTGGCTGTTGACTTCGATGGAAAACATCACGAGCTCAAAGAAACAGAGAAGAGTGGTGTGCAGAGAATCTGACTAAGCTTGCACTACTCCCTGACAACGAGACAGCGGACACCTGCCAGATTAAAAGTACAATAGTAAAGAGATAGCCCAGTGTACTCTCTCTCTTTTCTAAGCTAAAGGAAGTGATAAAGGAAGCAGTGGTAGTATTTTTGTTAGTGATTGCAGAATTCCAACAGCTCTTATTATCATTGCCACTCATACACTTCGGGTCACTGAACTGTTTTATTTATAAGAAAAAAAATGCGTCTTCCAGTGAACCCCCTGGACACATACATTGTAACTGCATTAGTAAAAGTTTTGCTTATAAGCACCTAAAAACAGCTTGCAGAAGCACAACAAAGCATGCTAAGGAAGAAAACATCAGGGGACGATACATCCTTAGCACAGATTGAAAACTGCATTCCTCAGTGCAGAAGCATTAAACAACATCATCAAGTTCACACTCTTCTTGATGTAAATCCATGACTTACTTTAATTATAAGACAATGCTGAACATGTGCCATCCTGCTTAAATATAAATAGTGTGCTTACCATTTACTGGGTTTGTGATGAGCCACTGAAATCAAACTCACCAATGGTGTTAAAGCAGTGGATGTTCAGGCTTGCAAGGCTCCGGTCTGCTATATGGATCTCCTCCAGGGCGTGGTCTGAGCCATTGGTCAGTATGACCTGCACCGCGACCATACTGGGCTGGTACAAACATGGCTGCCTGGGGAAATGGTACTTGGCCGACAGACCTTTTCCTGTCATGTGGTGAAGCAGCTCATAGGTTTTCAAAGGGCCAAAAGATGAAGTAGTGACCTAGAAGGGCATATAAAACAGGCATATATCACTGGTTTTAAATGTGTTTTTTGGGGGAAACAAAAAATTGAGGAAACAAACAATACTGACACAAAATCATAAAAACTGATCATTATAGTAATAAACTGCGGTTTGGGCAGGAATGAACTAAAGCCTGCTGATGATTAAAAAAAACAAAAACAAACAAAACAGTAAATGCAGCACATTACCCAACAGTGTAAATCGTCCTGAATCAACACAAAACCAGAGACTGCTTTGTACATTAATGTGCAAATGCACCAACACAAAAAGCCAAATTAATACGAGAATCCTCGGTTTGTCCATCACCTATATTCATGGAATTTATTTCATCCAATCAGCGGCCAAAAGGCAGCATTTTTTAGCAATGTGGGACGAAAGCGTTGGCTGCTCGCTCTCCTACCCAAAAGCTCCCTTTATTAACTCTGTAGGATAAAGAGGAGCGCATTTAAGAAATGCCCTCCAATCAGCCCAGTTAGATGGAAATGGGCTGGATGCTCAGTCAAACCAGGCTGAATAAAAACAACCTCTAATGAAAAGAAACACAAGTGCCTGCATGGGCCAAAACTGCCATTCGCTGGCCTTTTAAAGGGGCTTTTACCTTTTCAGAGGCAGACAACAGCATTAACTTAGAAAACATAAAGACATGAAATGAGGGGGAAGAGTGTGGTTGAATGTTTGTTTTTTTTAAATGTAAAACTTAAACATCTCATTACTAGAATAAAACTTGTTAAAAACTGGTACAGGTACGACTTTTATCTGATGTTCTTGAAAGAGAAGATAGGTGACCCTGCGGTGGTACACTACACAATGCAAACTGGGGGGGGGATCATCGCGTGCATAAACACCAGACACATCTCTGCTGTGGGAGGGAAAAAAAACAAAGTTTAAAAAAAAATCTCAAAAGTATGACAGCTTTCAGTAGTTTAACAGTCAACAGAAGTCAAAGGTTCTTCTGTCTGGAATAACGACGCTAATTAGTTAAAAACATGAGACAGATATAGCCTTTTCACACCCTCTGAAACAATTAGCACCTGAATGCACTCACACACCAGCACAGAGCCTAAACAGATGCATGTCATTCTGGTGAAAATAATAATGAGTACAGAGACTTTAAAGAAAAAAATCTATTTATCACCTGAAAGAGATTAAAAAATACACAAGTCACAAGAGTAACAAAATGAATGGCAAAAGAAAAAATTAAATTTATGGAAAAAAAAATAAGCGGTGGCAGAAAAACAGATCCTGTCAATAAATGATTAAGCGAGGTGTTTGAACTAAGCGAGTTAATTGAATATGACTAAGAATATAATGTGAGGAAACTGTGGAAACAGACGGGCTTGACGCTATAGCTGAGCGTGTTGAGTAGTGTCAGCGTGCATTGTTTTATTAAAGCTGAACACGCTGCCAGAACGCTCTCAGTTGGGTAGGAAATGTAAAAGGCATCCTTCGCCTTGTCATGTGCTCCGTGAGGATGAAGAATCGCTTTGACATACGACGAGAGCTGCGGAGATGAGTCTGAATGTGCCCGCTTTCGAGGAAGCGATCAGACGAAATCAGACACTATCGCTGTACTCTTGCAAAAAGTCTGACAATTTGGATACATTAAATGAAAAAACAAAGACACAAATGTAAATTAGACTGCATCATAGTCTTCTTTCCTTATTTCCTACTGCATATTCTCCTTCTCGGGACTATGAGAGTAGCTTTATGAGACTGACAGCTCAGAATAATCCTTTAACTTTCACTGAGCCTTCATGAAGCCCCTCAGTTCATGACATTCTGCGACTTCAAATTAAGTTCAGGATGCCCAGAAAGAGAACCCAGTGCTCGTGGACTCACGTGATCTCAGCTCTGCCTCAGATGCATGCAAATCCATTCCAAGCTGATGTCACCTTGGCACAAGAGGAGAAACCACAGAGCAGTCTGAAGCCTGCGCTGTTGGCTGGGTCAGATAAATGGTAATACACCAAATTCATTCTTTTTGCTTATGTCATACACCTAAAACCTTTTAGCCCTAACTGTAAGCTTTATTAAAAAGGATCAGGTAACCCCGAACCTTCCATTGGCTACACTGCAAAAGGCCTCGGCTGGCGGGGGCTTCCCATAATGCACTGTGTTTGTTTGTCACTCACTCCTTTCCCTCTCTCTGTGGTTATACACCGCTCTGCATTGAATCATTAGTTATTGTTCATCACTGGCTCTTTTCCCCCCTCCCCTAACCAGTCGTGGCAGATAGCCGCCCCTCACTGAGCCTGGGTCGGCTGGAGGTTTCTTCCTTTCAAAAAGGAGTTTTTTTCTTCCCACTGTTACCAAGAGCTTGCTCATAGCAAGTCATCTGTTTTCTTTCTATTATTTTAGGGCCTTTACCTTACAAAGTGCTTTAAGTCGACTGTTGTTGTGATTTGGCGCAATATAAATAAAAATGAATTCAACTGAATTCAACTCTGGCATTTCAGAAACAAATAAACGCTAAAATGTCACCTATAAATGGGTAAGTGGCTCCGAAGTTTACTTGTATACTTGCAGACCTTTATGTATCTGCTGCTAAACATAGGATTCAATAAATATTATATCAAGTATTACTTTTACTACGATTGACATCTGTGGCTTATTTTCAATTACCCAAGTCTTCAATAGTAACAAAAGACTTTTGGCTATTTATGCATTTTATTGCCATCAGTATCACATACAGAATAAACTCTTCTAACAACAATAACATCATCATCTCCCCTCGGCCTCTTGACATGCTCGCAGCGTCTCTTGTGCCCAGACCGCCGTCTCTAAAGGAGGTCAAACAAACATTTGTTGCTGCGCTGTAACGCTGCTCTGCCCCCACAAGCGCCCGTCACGCCACCGCCAGCCCGCAAATTTACTAGGCCACTTTTGGATGTGTCAGAGCAGTCGGTGTCGATAAAGCTCGTCGTAATGTTTGCCACCCCATCACAGCAGAGATTTACCTCCCTGACAGACACATCCTGTTTCAAGGTCCTATCTGTCGCCTCGCCCCAAGCAGGCGGCAGCAGCAGGAGGGACGGACAGCGATAGGACAGGGTTTCAAACTGCTTATTATCACCAATTTGACACAGCGGACAGTTAAAGCCTGACACAAGTGCCCACGCAAACCGCTTCACCCTTCCATCCATTGTTGTCCTCTTATGCAGTGCAAGCCCATAACACCTCAAGTGTAAATAAGAAGGGAAGAGGAATGTAACCTTGACTTCTCTGTCAGTCTGCCTTTTTTCCCTCCCCGCCTCTCTGAGCTTGGTTCTCAGTCTCCACCTTGGACAGGAAGGAGGGAGGTGACAATGAGCGAGGAAGTTGATTGAGAGGCTCTATTATGCATCAACTTAAAGGAAGCTCCCGTGATGGATGACACAGACACCAGTCACCTTCAGAACCCGGGCGACACGTTCCCAGCATCCTCTCTGGCAAATGACCTGAAAATCCCGCTGACATATTCAAAAGGGCTAACCAGAGCCGGGCAGCCTTGTCCTGTGTGTATTAGAAGGCCAATTTCAAAGAAAGCAGGGTGAGGTGTACAGAGATGTATGGGCATATATTGAAAATCCATTTCTGTTTTTCAGACACCGGATTCCATTATGCTCGACAAGAGTTGTGAGGATTAAGGTGAGGGACATGTGTTTGACTTTAGGGCCTAATTGTTCCCTTCAGTCAGGAGATGACAATTAATTGGGGACCGTCACAAAGACCTTGACCGCAAATTGAATTAAATAAATGTTACTACAGCCTCCTAAAACTACTTTAATATAGCAAGAAGTCTCTCCGGTGCATATAGACAGAGGTTAGTTCATTTATGCCAATTTGTTTGAAATTAGGTATTCTAAAATGATTAATTTTGAATTTTTCCATTAAAGACTATTAGCAATAATAGAAGACTGTTATTCAGAAACAGAGGTGTCCTTCATCTAGTTTTGCAAGTGCTGTTAACAGCCTGTCAACACTTTCTTTGAATTAGCATCATAGTCGAGAGATCTTCAACTGCAATTGATTATTTTCTGCATTAACACTTAATAACTTGGACAATAATTGAATCAAAACACTAGAACTGAAGACTATGAAAGCAAGTGTTCAGATTTAATAGCTGCAGCTGTCAAATTTGAACCAGTTGACTATGAACATTCGTTGCCGAAATCCTTTTTGAAGACCGATTCTAATCAGATAATCATTTCAGCTCTACTCAGAGCCAAATACAAAAGCGTGAATTTAAAAGTGTGCAACTTTCACAGACACTTAGACCAGGAACAAAAAAAAAAAAAAACAGGTGTATGCACATGTTTACACATGAATCAACTTGCATATACTTGGTTATTTTCCCAAGACTGGACATTGTTCACAAAAGCCTTCATAATATAATAAGAGTTTCTATTAAATCTTCAACAATTACTTTTATGTTGGTGCTAGACAAAGCATTTGTCTAGCAGACGGAAGCATCAGAAAACGTGCAACCGTCACAGATAGAATAATAGATGGATGTAGCCGCTGTGATATCAGCTGGTTTCTGAGCACCATTTTTGATGTTTTGAAATGGAAGTCAATCACTAGCTGTTAGCCAATAAGCACATTGTTTTACTGCTAAATTTTTTGCACAGATGGTCTTGTGGGTCGCCCACAAGTAGTAATCCACTACTACTTGTGCAAGGCAATGTGATGTAGGGAATACCTGTGTTGCCTTACAGCAAGAAAGTTCCTGGTTCAAACCCCAGGTGGGGCTTTTCTTTGCCTCTGTGGGTACTCCAGCTTTCTCCCAAACTCCCAGGGTCATGCATGCGGGCTAATTTGTTATACTGCTGTCTGTCTCACATCCGTGATTAAACAGCTTTAAGTGTATAAAAAAATAACAATTAGCTATGTAGCCATCAGTGACACATTTACATTGAGTTTGATTAACACCACAGGAACAATGCACTGTAGTACAATTCTGGAAAATACACTTGGAGTCACAAATTTTATGGAGGTCAGATTTTGAAAGCAAACCTTCACAAACATTTTAATGCTATTGAAACCTTTATTTCTCATGTTTTCTGATCAAGTAGTCTCACAGTAAAAGGCAGAAAATTGCCTAGCAATTATGTTAATAGATGTAAAAAATAAAGAATTAAAAGCTTGAATCGCATTAATTAAATGGCAAATTGTTTTCACTATGGCAAGTTTAGGTGTCAGCTGCTAATGAAAACACACATATGATCATTGGAGGTTTGAGAGAACACAGTCATAACCTTAATCACGTCAGAAAAAGACCAATGCCAACATCAAAACCTATATAAAAGAGATAAAATGCTTATATACAAATAGATATAAAATGATTTGCACCCGAAACAAACTTATTATTAAGCAAAAAGTGGCTGAGGCAGTGGGCATTAAAATATACGGTAACTAGCTGCTGGCCACACTGACTGGCTGCTTCCGTGTGGGCATTTATTCCTATTTAAGGAGCAATCTCCGCAGTTTGAGTGGCAGCAGGAGGTTTGGAGGGCAGGAGCTTCTATATTCGTGGTGCTCGAGGTCCTTTTGCTGATTCATAATTAGATGTGAACCCAGACCGCCCACTACGGGGGAGGTCAGAAGGGTGAGGGGGGAAGTGAGGGAGGAGGAGGGGGCGAGCCGGCGCCCGCCTGATGGACACCAAATGAACAAATTATGATGGCCCCCTCTGGGTGTGATGGGGTCAAACGCCCCGCGCCCCACCGCTGACAGTTCAATTTCCCCCCAGCGCAGCCCCATTCGCTGGCTGCTAATTATGAATGAAAAGTTATCAGCCTCAGCCACCCCGCCGCACACACGGACAGCGGTCGGAAGAGGTTTGGGGGTGAGGTGGGATGGTGGGGAGGATTTAAGAGGCATTTGTGAGAGATCCTAATGTCAAAATGTTATTAGAGAGAGCGGTAGCATGCAGAAGCTGAGAAGAGGAGGAGGAGACAGAGGAGGAGGTGGGTCAAAGACAGTGGCCAGGGTTAATCTAAATGCCTTTGATAACCATGCAGTAATTCTCTAAAAAGGCCCGAGCGCTCAGCTGAGACAGACTCGCTGCCTCTGTGGGCAGATTGCTGAGAAATAGAAATGACACTGGGGCCAGCGTGTGTGTGTGTGTCGAGGGGGGGGGGTGTGTGTGTGGGAAAGAGCTGTTGTTGAAGAGCATGCATGGGGAGGGGCGTGCGTGAATAAAGGTGAGGTTATTTACCCTTGTCTATGAATCCCGTTGCCCATCATGTATTTATGCATAGAATTGACTCTAAATCAGATGTTGATGTGCAAAAAGTTCCCTGTTCTAATCTGCATTTCTATTCTCTATTACTCCCTGGCCTTCACCTGAGGAGAGATTGGCTAACAAGACTTGTGCTGCATAAATGCTGGCCTGAGAGCAGCTGTCAATCATACTGACTGACAGGCGAGCAGGACTGACGGGCAAACTTAGAATACAGACCAACTCACCGCAGGGCTACATACAGCAGCAGAGGCCATTCACACAAGCTGGGAGCAGGCACACAGGCACACACAGTGAACAAAAAGTTAGAGACAGCCTAAAGTCACTTTTAAGGAGACCAGGGGAAGATCATTTACATGGCTGTGATGACAACAAAACGTCAGCAAATTTTAGGCAGCAAAAAACCAAAACCAAAAAAAAGCCAACATAAAAACATAGTACCCCACACTCAGCCCTCCTTTATTGTACCAATCCACTTGAGTCTTTAGTTCCTAAAATACCATTAGTTCAGAAAGAGTTGGCTTTTACGTTTATAGTCAACAAATGAAAATTTAGTATGCAGGCATTTTATGCCTCGTTTAAATAAATAAATAAATCCTTACCCATTACAACAATAATCTTTATTTGCAACCCACAAACAACAAAACTACTGAATTAGATTCTAACCTTCTGATGTGACATTGTCAAAGAACAGTTTCCATACAGCTGTGACACAAAATAAGACACAGCAACAGCAGAAAGAATAGTCTGGACATTCCCCTCCCAGGAGGGAGACAAGATACAGAATACACAGATGAGTAGAGTCGCTCACATACGGAGGAGAGAAAGGAGCCGTCACACTGGGAAAGGTCAGCTATCAGATATACACAACATGAGGACACAAGGGACACAACATCTGACAGAGAGAGATAGAAGGTGACACAGGGAGAGAGACAGAGAGAGAAAGAGAGAGAGAGGATGGGCTTAAGAGATGGGAGAGAAATAGCGATCAAGGGTGTGGAAGTGCAAAAGACAGCGACGGTGAGAAAGACAGACTATAAGAGATACAGGAAACAGCAAGAGCTGTTGGACCATCCTGACTGGCTATAAATATAACAAGGCAGAAAAGGTCAATAGTTGGCGTCTGGAGCAGAAATGTTCCACAAGGGAGTGAGGCTCATTTCACCATCTCATATGCTGCTCTGCTGTACTGTCAGTGTCAGACAGAAAGGAACGACCAACTCTCAACGCACATTGATGGAGGAAATGTCAGCCTGTGCGCATCTAATACACGCACGCACACACGCACACACGCACGCACACACACACACTAACCTGGACAGTGGAGGAGATGTTGGAGAGAGAGAGGCCTTCGAGGTCAGACAGTAGACTTTGAGAGAGCACTGCAGGCTTTGGTGCGTTGGTGGGTGCAGGAGAAACTAAAGAAGGCAAAAAAAAAAAAAACGCAAATAGAAAACAACAATGTCAAGATTGCAAAAGCTACTACACAAAGTTACTTTTTAAAATATAATAATAATGATAAAACTTTATGACACAAGAAATCAACTGAAAGCCCTTTAACTTTGACTCCAGTATTATTTTAAGTCATGTCACAGCATGTCAGACAAACTGACGTATACAAATATTTCAGGATTGAATGTGAGCAGTCATATTGATATTAATGTCAACAGAGTCACAGGATCTTGTGTCAAAAAGTAATTCAGTAAAATCTGATTAAAATCCCCACATGCACATGCAGTTACACGCCCTAAGGCTTCTGAATACTTAATTTTATCTGGATGCAGAGTTAGACACAATCTGCAGGTTACAAGCATGGTTTAATCTAAAGGCATTCATTTTTGCATTTAAAAGGCCTTTGTGGGGATTCAACAGCATTTACCGTTTACCATTCCTCACACAGTGATTCTCCTGTTCCACATTGGCTGAACAGCACTTTTTAATATCACATAAACACTGTGGTGTTTTACTTTGCATTGATTTTGGAACCTGGAACTGCAAACACTCTGAAAAAGGTTTTCCACTAAAGAAATGAACAAGACGTTTGGAGCCCTTTTCCATCATTCCCACAAATCCCTGTAAGCATTCGTGCTTCCATTGAGGTCCAGATACTGCACCAGTATCCATGGAGTAATGTCCAAGATGGCATTTTTGCTTTCTATATTTGGTAGTTTACCTAAAAAGTGTAATCCGATACCTGAACTGACATCTATATGGTTAAATACAGTCCCATGCCATAGAGGGTATAAAAGATGGACCACATTTTGAAACCTCAATGCTTTGTTAGCTTTTGGAGCCAGAGATGATCTTATTTGGAGGAGAGGCAATTTATCAAAGAACTCCAGGAAGATTGGTTAGCAAGCTGTCTCCATAAACTGTGCAGATGCAACAGACAGATACACATATCAGCTAATTAGTGCAAAGTAATAGACCAATAAAACACTCGAATTTCATTCACCAGAACTGAAGCTAAAACTTCTCAGACAGCCTTTACCACACAGCAAGATACAATATTGGCAAGAAAATCCATTAAGATGCTTTAAAAGGCGCACCACAGAGGGGTGCAAGTCAGTCACTAAATAGGCGAGATGACAGCGTCCAGCTGCAGCTGCCTGTGCCGGGACATCTGGACATAATCCTCCAGATGGACGAGTTATACATGAATTCGCCTCACTCAGAGCTGTTATGAGGTGGGAAACCATCTATTGAGTAAAAATGCTTTTTCATGCTGCAAAGTTGGATACTATACCATTGGAGTGTGTGGAGACTGAACTGAATTGGCTTTGTTTTTTCAGCTGAGGTTTCCGCCTCTTGGTCCACAGGTTGTAAATATTTAAACTCAGGCTACAAATTCTAACGTAATGTCGGAAATGCTTACACTACAGTTCTCAAGTGAACTGGACTTTATTTTTGGCCAAGTGATTAATACAGGTCCAATATTCTCTCTACCTCTTAACTGCTACAACTCAGCTTTCCTCACCAGGATTATGTCTGCTTGCTACTTTGGGTAGTGGGGAAATAGAACACACATCAGAGCTTTCTCTGTGAAACCTGCTGCTCTTGTTAATGTGAGTTTATGCAAGCAGAAGCTGTAGGGACACTCACAGTCATCTAGATCCAGTAAAGAGATTTCCTTCTTGGAGTTCATTGCCACCTAAAAAGAAAACACAACAACGTGATGGTTTCAATTTCACCGACAATGTCTCTGAACACATTCATCCCACATTCATGGATAACATGTCTGGAATTTTCAGGGACCAGTCACACGTCATTTTGTGTCACAACTGCTACTCACAACGCTCTGCAATTGAGTCAGGCTTGTACGGTGTTGACAATAAAACAGAGTTTAAACATAAGAGGGCTTTTATCACTCCTTCTTCATACCCTACTAACCAACCTGGCACTACTCACATCGCATAAAGAGCCATGAAATTCCACTCTGCATAGCCCAAGCTGAGCAGATAGGGAGGGGAGAAAAAAAAAAAAAACAAGAGATGGGGTGAAAACAAACCATAAAGTTAGAGGCCGTATCTTATCAGATTTTCTCTGATTGAAGCTCGATGGTGGTAATAGAGACGGAAACCTTGTTACTAAAGGGTGTTGTGATAGAGCAAGACAGAGAGAGAGAGAGAGAGAGGTGTACAAAGAAAGGTAGAGATGCATAATTCATAAGCCATGCCCAAATGACAAAGTGTATGAAATGAGAATTTCATAGCGCAGAAAAGCAAACGGAGGGCGAGAAATAATGTGATGAGCAAAACAGGTAAGAAAAAGATTGTGAGGGCTGAAGGGGGCCAAATGAAAGGCTTGACGGGAAAAAACAAAAGGTGGGATAGTGGAGCCAAATCATATCCCAAGGTATAAATCCTGATTTAGAAGCTCTTGTGCACCTACAGAAACAACAACTCGCTGAGAGAACAGCACATTAATATTTAGAAGGCTAAACAGAGCAGGGCCATTATCCCGATATCATACTCTATACTGATTTAGACATTATGCATTGTAAATATTGTACAATATCATACATTATAATGTGACAAAGGTGCGTTTTCCTGCATTGTTTTATACCACCATCTTCTCTTTAGCACCACAAATATCTTTCTCCCCTTAAATTTCATTTATAATGTGTGTTTTTAATAGTGTGAGAAGTTCTACAAAGACACTGACACAGCGTGCCAGTGGAAGTGAGATCAATTTCAGCATGCGTTACCGCGCGATAGGGGATAAGCGGCGAGGGCAGAATCAGCCTCAACCTTGTACAACAAAGCAGTAGTTGGGGGTCATCTGATCCAGCCTGAAATGACTGATCAATGAACTGCAAATAACCCATGACACCGCCATCTTTGAAAAGAGAAAATGCATTTTTATTTTGGGTGGAACTGCACTGATGCTGTTGGCAGCCTCTGTTCTCAAAGTTAGAATCTCTCACTCTCACTTTAATCCAAATACACCCACTCCATCTATGCATCATATCGTCACCTTGGGCTTGGCCTTTACTTCGGTCTTCTTCTGGGGTGCAGGCGAGTCTGATTCAGAGTCTTCTTCAGAGTCCGACTCCGAGCCTGTGGAGCTTTCAGAGGATGAGCTGCTAGCTTGGCCTACGGGTCCATTGCCATTTTCAGAGTCACTTAAGAAAAAAAAATAAGCTTAGTAGTCATAAGAATGAGAACACCTATTTTTTTTTAAAAAAACAATACTCTCCATTATTTCCTAAAATAGAAATATGAATATATCCCATAATATAAAACAGTCTGGAAACCAACAAACAAAACAAACTTGGTGCTATTGTTTTCCTATTTTCCATCCAACTCGAAAGCTTCAGCTCAGCCCCGATTAGAACAACAAAGATCAATCTGTTTTTGTTTGTGAAGTTAATTCAATGTTGCATTTACTCAAAAAGATTTTTTCCATCTTTCTCCGCTCTCTTTCACTCTTGCTGTCCCTCTTCAATTTGTCCCGATAATGAGTGTTTACTCCGCCTGCCTGGGATTTTCAGCCGTTAAATTAATGAGGGGAATTGTGACGGTAACTGGCTTTTTAACTTGGGCGATGATGAAAAGCCAGTATTAATTTGGCCTACAGATTTCATTTGCTGCGAACAGGAAAAAGTGATATAAATCACTGTGGGCCTGATTAGGCCCTGCCTGAAATGACTGGGCCATAATGAGGGCATTATGCTGTGTTTGTTGTGGAAGCACTGGGGTGAGCTGCTCTAATTACCGTGTGTATGTGTGTGTGCGCGTGTTTGTGTGTGTTTGAGCACTGGGGTGAGTTGCTCTAATTATACTCTCTAATGGAGAGAACAGGGTCAACCGCCGGCCTGTCACACAGTGAAATCAGGTACATTCGGTGTGCGTTTGTGTGTCCATGAGCAAATGAAGTAGAGTGCATAAGAAACTAAATTTGCTAGTGCGCAAGAGTGTACGTGAGCATACTCAGTAGTAATGACTCAAATCTCATTCACTGGTAACACCGGGCTGTTAAATGACCAATCAAAAGTCATTATCCATTAGCCATGTAAATGTGGGTTACGCTACTGGAGGAAAATTCTCATTGATTAGCTTGTTAATGGAACTCACGCTAACAATATTCCAGCAGTGCTGCCATCCTGTGTGTGTGTGTGTGAGAGTGAGAGATGGTGCATATAGAGAGTAACAGGTGTGTACGGCGTGAATCTCCCAGAAGACTTAGACTTGGAAGAAAAGAAACATAAACGATCAGGTAAAGCATTCTGACCCCTGACAGGTGAAGTGAGTAACACTGATCATCTCTTTATCATAGCACCTGTTAGTGGGTGCGACACATTAGGGAGCAAGTGGACATTTTGTTATCAAAAGTTGATGTGTTAGAAGCAGGACATGATTGACAAACAAAGATTTTAGAGCTGGACAAGGGCCAAATTGTGATGGCTGGATCAGAGCTTCTCCAAAACCACTACTACTGCAGCTCAAACTGCCAAAAAAGTTCATGCTGGTTCTGACGGAAAGATGTCAGAATACACAGTGCAGTTGGTTGTGTATGCGGCTACGTGGCTACAGACCATCATAATGTTTTTTTTTCTTCTAAGAGAGCCACGGTATTTAGTTTTGATGCCCCTCGTATATCTTAGAAGTAGATGAGACAAAGACTCATGACTGAGCTGGACAAATGGTTCAGGCTTTACTGCAGCATCCATAAACATGCACATTAAAATATAATATACATAACTTTTTTTGATTGCTACTAACTGTTTTGAATGTCCTTTTTCAATGTGAGTGAGCAAATTTTGCATCCTTCATCCACACTATAGGTGCTAATGGAAATCATTCTGACAGGGATGATGCTCTATAGTTTTACATCTTCCTGACATATCAAGTGTGAGGGGATTTAGTGGAGGAAAGCTACAACTGAGCATTAAGAACTCTAAATGTGAGTGGGCTGTGAGGAATAACATAAACTGCTGAATCTTTCAACAGATGGAGTTTGCTCGGATGCAGCAGAATCGTGGGCACATTTGTTGCTGACTACGGCGCTTGGTGTTTCTGGCAAACACACACCTGCTTAATTAGCAAAGCCAGAAAGAGAAGAAGAGAAAAAAGCAGGTAACATCTGGACATTTGCAGGGAAGAAAAACGATGCTTTCAGACTCTGACAGACAGCAGGGATTTTAGCATACCTGTCAGCAGCAGGCTTGCTTTTCTTCAGAAGTGCTTTCTTGGTCTTTTTCTTTTTTTTTTGACCAGATTCAGATTCACTGGAGCTCTTTTCAGATCCACTAGAGCTTTTTCCAGAATCACTGGAAGTTTTCTCAGAATCCTCACTGCTTTCCTCCTCGCTCTCACTGCCTGATTCTGTACACACACATGGACAATGTACATATTAACCCAAGACAAATCAATGAACTCAAGCCTTGATTTTTTGCTGAGATTACCTTTGATATTACTTATGGTCTTAATTTTTTCACAACAGCCACTGACATTCAATTAGCAGCTTACAGTATGTATTTATAGCTTGGGGCAGGGGTGGGGGCATTTCCACCTGCATATCAAATACAAATCATGTTTGTAATTTTATTTATCAATCATCATGACTCTATGAGCATATCCTGCATAACTGTCCTGCATAACAGCTGGTTCTGCTTCACATTGAAAGCATCCACCTGGTGGGAAAAAGTCACATAAAGAGGAACAATATTGTCACTTAAGTTTTTAATTGATCTGAAATGTATATAAAGACTGTTGCTCAACAAGAATATATTCCAAACCAAAAGCACAACAACATCAAATGTTCTTGTGCTCAAATTCGTAAATGATCAAAATGATCAGTTAGCCAGACCTGGACACACATCAGAAACATCAGAAAAATGGATGGAAGGATAAAATCAGAGACACATTTCTCAAATCAAACACATCAAACACAAACACATCAAAATGAAAAATACACCAACAAATCTGCATTGTTTAATGTCATTATGCTTTGTAAAATGTTGTGTGTTCTGTTTTGCTTGGGTCTACAACACTGATCCTTTACCAAAAAAAAAAAAAAATGAATGGATGGATGGATCCAGAACAATACATGCATGTTTTAATGCAGTGAAAATCTTGCTGTGCACTACACCTTCAGCTTCTAAACAAGATACTAAACTTTTATATGCTTTCCCCTGTGCAGGTCAGATCATGGCCTCAAACACCGAGTGTATCACTAAACCAACCAGTCAATTATGCTAATAACCAACAACTTTCAGTCAGCCTCATAAAAGGAGAAAGTCACTGAAACTTTAAATCGGACAGACAGAAACAAACCTTCGCTGCTGCTGCTGCTGCTACTGCTGTCGTCGTCTTCACTTCCACTGCCGCTGCTGTTGGATCCTTCCTCCTCTTTCTCGTCTTCATCGTCTGAGTAGAACTTGTCATCAGATTTAGGCTGTTTGGTCTTCCCAACTATTGGTGCCCACTCTCTCAGCTAAATGGACACAGTAGAGGGAAGAGTTACACCACACCATAGTACTCAGACTTAAGTTTGATGACACCACTGCTTTATTGTTGCTTATTGTTTTAATAGGAGGCACATTAGCAGCCACAAAGTAACAATGATAAAGCTGAGAGATTAAAAAAAAAACTAAACTAAACAAAAACAAACCAAAACACAAGGCCCTTTAATTCTATGAAGGTTTGAAATGAAAATTCTCAAAATATAAACAAATCTCTTCTAGATTTTCTTTTCTATATTTTTTTTTATATTGTATATTTATATATATATATATATATTTTATATATTCAGTCACTGGTTGGTTGATAAAATGCAAGCAAAATGAGAAAAATGCGCCACTTCCTAAAGCCTCAGAGAATAAACTAAGTTGCTGCACCAAGGCCCGATATAGAGCAAATGAGAATTACTTTGAAGTGCAATTTGAAAACAAGAATAAAAATTTAAAGCTGGAAATGCGCAAAACGTTTCCCCTTTAAAAAAAAAAAAAAAAACAGTCAGTTTGCAGTTCCACACTAATCAGCCAAGTAATTCTTGATGAGGTAAAACCAAAGATCTTATCATTTCAAAATGATCCTATAAGAGAGCCTATAACTTCTAGAATCAGGACTGAGATGTGGTGCATTCCCTTTCCCCCCCAAAGGCATGAGTTTCCTCACATTTGAACATGAGTTACTTTTGAGTGTCTGATCTGGCTCATGTTTTTCTTCACGCATCTTGAATACAGCAAATATGATGAGGAGAGTGTAAAAGGCAAAAAAAAGCATGTCATGTAACATATACACACACTTAATGTGTTGTGGTTTTGCAGAAAATATGTATTCAAAAAACACACTGTGAAAAAAAACAAAAACAAAACGACTGAACGATTGCATTAAACATAAGTGAGTCCAAAAAACATTTTTAAATGCGTAAAGTAGTCTCCTGAATTTTACACATCCGGTGTGTAAAGACCTTGGACCTAGGAAGGTGGATTTCTTACTGGTTCAACAATCTCCACGTTTCTCACAGACTGGTCGGGAGCAACAGCAGGCCAGTCTGGGAGCTCCTGGTACCCAGTGGCTTTAAGGTTAAGACTGTGGGAGAGAGTGCCCAGCTGGTAACGGTCACGATCTGAAAAAAATGATGGCAAAAAAATTAATTAATTAAAAAAAAGCATGTTTAATAAGTGGTGGAGAAAGGGGATGGGGCAGCAATGACCCCTCTGTGTTCTAAATGAAGGAGCCAGCCGTTATGGTGGCATCTTCTCCACCAACACCGTCACCTCCGTCTATGAGAACACGTGATCACACTCCCTGCTCTGTCTGCCCAAAGGGCAGCACAAGAAGACAATCAGTGTGTGTGCTCTGGGAGGTGTGATTTGCCAACCACAAAAAAGGACTACTTCTGAATATTAAGAATGACAGAGGTGGTTAACACATTCATAAACATCCAGTAAGTGCAAACTGAGCTGGAATTTTAATGTTGTAGAAGGCAGCTTTCCTCTGCTGTCAAGCGGAGGGAGAGAAAGAAAAGACAGCTAAATGAGAAAGCCGGAAAAAAGGTTAGCACGAGCTCAATAATTTACCCATCTCATTAGTGTGAGGTAAAGGTTTTTGACCTAACTGCCCTTCAGAGAGACACACACACACAGCAGAATAATAAAACCTCAGGCTCAATCAACTTTGCATACTGCAGGAAATAGAGCCACTAGGTTTGAAATAGATGAGCAGCTAATATGTATTCAGTGATGCGGGAGAAGAATGAAATTTACTCTCAAAATGTAAAAGGTATTTAAAAGTACCTTTGAAGGCAGATTCGAGCACTGGAGCCGGTTTGGGGGCCAGTAAGATGCGTCGAGCGTATTTGCTGAGTGCACCGCTCTTCTCGTTGGGCACTATCAGCTGCCGTATAAATCGTGTTCGGTCTCTGATGTCATAGTTCTGGTCGTATTTGCCGAGGTTCAGGATGTACTGGGTCAGCAGCTTGGTCTGGGGACAAAGGTGTGGGAGTTTCAATACTTGTACTACGTACTTAACAAGCAGCTCCTCTGAGATTGGAAACTTGCATAACAAAGTCAAAGTCAAGCATAATACAAAATGTCAAGCAAACAATCCAAGTATATAAGAGGAAGATGTTAAAAAAAAAAGCATAAATAAAATAATTAATTGTGTATATTATATGAATCATTTTAGTGATGCCTGCAAAACTGATGTACAACCAGCTGAACTGAGCCAGGAGCAGATGTGACCGTCGCTCATCAACAGGCATCTCCTTCTCCAAAAGGCTTGGGTCCTTATTCCAAACCCCAGTCTCACCCAGCACAGGTAGAAAGAGCACTTGTGCCAAAGTAAATGATTTAGGTAGACAGAAAAACTAAATCTGCTCCTGTCGTGACAGCAGCATTATCGCCCACATCTTTTACTGCATTGTCATTACAAGGAGCAAGAGGTGTGATAATGTGCTCGTTTGAGAAGGCAGCGTCTGGGCTCATAAAATCAGCTCAGACACCAATTTTACCTCATCTGACTAAATGGGTCTGCAGACACCAAGTGTCTATAGAAGATGCAGCATTACATTAAAACCTGCTTCACAGCTCTGTATTTGAAATGGGTATTTAGCTACGAGTTGCAACTATTTGCACACAAAGCTCTGTAAAATGTTACACACACACGCGTGCGCGCACACACAGACACAAAGTCTTGACTTTTCTCTGCATGTCTTATTTTGCACCTGCTTAGAATTGGTCAGGTAGAGCTTTGCAGCTAGATTGACAGTCTGCAGCTTGACGATGTCCTCCTCTGCTGTGAACGTCTTTGCCATCTTGCGCAGTACATCGGGCGCAATCTTTGGCACCTTTTCGCAGTACTCTCCCATCAGCCACAGGATGCTGGCTCGGGCCATGGGAACCTGAAGTTGAGGGTGACATATCAGAGACAAAGAGCAGCGTCTGTCACAGTGTTATTTCAGACACAATGAAATGATAACTTTGACAAGCAGCACAATGATGAACCGTACAGTGACGTTATCGAAGAGCTTGGCCATGTGTTTGATGATGTCACCGTGCTGAGTGGGTTGAGTCTGAAGCAGCTTCTTGATGACCACGATGCTCTCGGCCACTACGGTCTCTGGAGAATCGAAACAAGCCTTCACAAAACTGGACAGAGCTGACATTTCTGACGACAAGTTCAAAGTGCAAATATCGAACTATTCAGTGGGGGCTTTTACCGTCTCTGTTGGAAAGCAGCAGCACCAAACCATTGAGGCACGTGTCCGTCACCTCGGCGATGTTGGTGGCGCACCTGCCGATGGCCTGGATGGTAGCTGCCGCGAACGCCTTGTCTTGACTCTTTACGTAGGTCTGGAAGAAGAAGAAAAAAAGATCACATGTACTCAGTGTAATACCCCAACTTGGAAAGTAGATAACACATCATATCACACAAAGAAAACAAACAAACCTGGAATTCTCTCAGAATTGTGGAGATGTTAGCTTCATTAGCTAGATTGGTCAGGATCTCCAACTGGAAAAATCATAAGCAGAAAGGTGACTGTTGTTAGGTTCAAGAAAAAGTCAAAAAGGCTCAAAAGCCAATATGACAGTATTTAAATGTGTCAAGCTTGAACTTAATATTATACTTGTCTACATAATATTAACCCCACCCAGTATCCTTATTAGAGCTTATATGTACATAATGCAGAAAATAAAACAGGGGCTACCTTTAGTGTTTTGATGTGCGTGGCATCTGTAGATCTCACATAGAAACTCTTAATGAAGGGCTCAAACATCCCCTGTTTGAAGAAACCTCGTGTTACTACACAGGCTGCATCACCCCAACACACCCTCATCCATCTGCTATCCATGAGCACTCACCTTCCTCTGTATAGACATTGTGGCAATGTTCTGAAGCACAATGTACTGCACTTCTCTGCACACAACAGCAAGAAGACAGCACATTCAGACATGGACACAGACACTAACAGCAAATAAGCAAATGCTGTAAAAATATACACACAGACACATATTTTTTTATTACCTGTGGCTTCTCAGCAGTCGCACCAGTGACTTGGTGACAATACTGACTTCATGTTTAGGAGCCAGATGCCAGTAAAGCTGAGCAACAGCCATCACTACCTAAAATATCAACCCAATAGAATAAAAAGTAGATTATCTTACAGCATCTTATTAAAACAAACTTGTTATTTCTTGTTGATTTGACACACTATTTAGATTATTTTTATTATTTTTAAACTTCAGTGCAATACTGTCTGCCTGCTCACACTAAAATCCTCTTCCTTCACATGCATTTGTTCAGGCTCTACACCGGCACTCTCAAAGAGACTCGAAAAGTCATTTTTCAGCGGCGCTTTAAATAGCAGGAGGACGTGTGTCCGTCGTCGCGAGCACAATGAGAGGCTTCGCGCGTCTATGAAGATTGAGGATGTCTCCGTGTTGTCGTGAGCAAAGACACAGCATGTCACATTTTAATCAACACTTTCATTTGGGAGCATTTTTCCTTCCCGCTGCTACACAGCGACAGAGACCTTGAGGCTCCCGGATGATGGAGACCTGCACTCGCTCTGTTTTTTATCGCTTTTATTCAGGTTTGTGTGTCGCACTAAGACAGGTATTCTCATGTCTTTGTGTGTGCGGTGTGTAATGTGTATGTAGTACTTTGAGTGAATGTGCTATTGCACATGAATGTGTCCTTCCAGGGTTACAACAGCATTAGCTGATGTGTTCAGTAGGCAACGGACACAAAGAGACACTGCGCTTCCTACCGTTTCTATCAACTTTAATTCATGTGTGTGTTCATTCCATTAAAAACAGTCTTAAAGAGGACTACATGTTGCTATACCATTAACAAGTGGTGTAAAAATGTGTGAATGTAGCCTGTAACTGGTTTATTGAGGGACTGCTTCTACAGGTGGTATTATAGTTTGTTAGCCTGACGTCTCAGTCACACAGGTTCTGAAGAATGTTCTCCTTCAAAGAAAAAGCTGCACCTTTCACTGCGATCAGCATATTTTACAAAGGTTCAACCTTTGCCTGTTTCTGTCTGTATCACACTCTAAAGTTGCATCTTCCACGCAAACTACAGGCAAATCCATAACCAGCTTCAGGTGACTGTTATCATAATTTGGAGCTATACAAATAGAACTGAAATATGCGCTGTGGAAATATGTCAACAGCTACAGCAATCACAAAGATGTTTTTGGTGCAGGACTGTATACTTCTTTTACACCATTTTTGTGCTTCCAGCAACCTTCAGCATCCTCCCACCAAGTGGTTGCAGAATAGACCCTTTTCCCTAATGACTCATCGTTACTGACTGTTCTCCGGCCCTGCATGAATGAAACTTTCGCGACTCATTTCCAAGAGAGTTGACATATAACTATAGACCAGTGACACTGCTTTAATAAAAACTAAAACAGGACATTTACCTCCTATGTTTGTTAGCAAATTACTGTGAAGATACCGCCCAATTGCACCAGTCCGTATCTCTGCATCTCTCACTGATGCTAATCAATCAGCGATACAGATTCTTATTGATGGAGCATGCGTTACCATGGCAATGTGAACCACCTTAGTAACCATGAAAACCCAGGGTAAAGCTGAACTTGTGTCTACATGTCAGCGTTTGAGTGACTCACAGCAGTGTTTCTGCTCTGCAGTAGAGGTTTGGTGTTCCTGAGCAGCAGTCTGTGATCTGGATCCATGACGTATGGCTTTGCTTCTGTCTGGTCCTTTTTCTCCTCAGAGTCAGAATCATAGAAGGTTTTGTTCTCATCAAACTCTGCACCCTGAAACACAAGTATATCATAGTAGTACATCAAAGTAATGTAAAAATACTATTTTAATAAAAATAACCCTCTAAAATAATTCAAATCAAATCAAACTTTATTTATATAGCACTTAATCATACATAAAATGCAACTCAAAGTGCTTTACAAGTTAAAAAGTTAAAAAGCCCCACATACCCACCTTCCCTCCCATCCCCAGAAATAAATAATAAAACCTCTATGTAACACTCATGCTCCGGCACACACGCAGACACACAAACACACGCATAAAAAAAAACACTAGTTGGAAAGAATAAAACATGCTGGGCTGAAGTCAGGCAAGCTAAGTTAAGGTAAACGCCATCAGGGGAGCCATCTGCCCCGACAGCAGCAGATCCACATCAGCAGCCAAGGCACCAGCACAGGGCGCCCGGGGGAGGGAGGGCGGAGACCCCCCACCTCCACCCGGGCGCACCCGGAAGCACCAAGGCCACCACAGCCGACCACCGCCTCCGGGGCAGAGGGCTCCCACAGAGGAAACACTGGAAAGGAATAAGATAGGGTTAAAATGTAAAATAATAAAAGCTAATTTAATAAAATGCTAATATCAAAATAATAAT